>CAIGQV010016298.1:2174477-2186225 GCA_903798115.1 Danio jaintianensis | reverse complement strand
GTGTGTGTGTGTGTGTGTGTGTGTGTGTGTGTGTGTGTGTGTGTGTGAATGAGAGAGTGTATGGGTGTTTCCCAGTACTGGGTTGCGGCTGAAAGGGCATCCACTGTGTAAAACATATGACAGAATATGCCTGATAAACAAGGGACTAAGTCGAAGGAAAATTAATGAACGAATGAATGTTTAAAAATCATACCTTTTATACAAATGAAACTGCATGAACTCGTAAGAGTTAGCCACTTTCTTAATAGAAATACTATGGGTTGTTAATTATCTATTACACTAAAAGGTAAACTGGAGTCAGGCTGTTGGGAAAACATTTCAGGTATGACTGCGAGATTAAAAGGAAGAGTATCTGTTGTACAGAAATGACATATGGCTGAATTTAAAGCAGGGTTTATTAACAGGATGCTTTGGATTTTGTTTGTGCAGATGATTTGTTATCAGGGACTACAACATAAACAATAACAAAGAATAGATGTATGGTATAGCATGCAGTGAAGGACGAAGTACACAAATTATGTACTTGAGCACAAAGTACAGGATTTGCAAGTATATTTATTTTTTAAAACAGTTCCATTTCCTCGTGAGTTCGGGCTGCAATAACTCATCTAACATGAAGCCTATGGGAGATTTAACTATGAATTGACCCACAGAGCGTCATCATAAGTAGTAGGTAAAATATTACTTATCTGATTACATTACAGCTTTTTGTATTGATACTCTTCCGTTCTGACAAATCAGGGTAAGCACTATCAGTGTTAAATGAAGAGAAAAGGTCAATACCATAGATTCATTTACCTTACATTTATGGTTTAATTTAATTTGCATTACTCAGGTTTGTTTAAATGCATTCACATTTCACATGATTTACATATTCTTTTGCAGGGGTTTATCTACAGCAAATTCATGTGCCACGCCAATAGCTCATCTTGCATGAACTCTATGAGGGATTCGACTGTGAATTGACCCACTAATTTCTCCACAAAAATTGGGTAAAATATTACTTTTCTGATTACATCACGACTATCTTTTCTTTAAAAACATTTGGTTTGGAGTGCATTATGACTTATTAAATCAGCTTCCTATGCTTGGATAGATATCATCTGTTTATTGGTGGGAAGGATGAAGCATGACTTGGCAAAGCATTTTATCTGCAGTTTATCTTAGAGGCAACCTTTAATTTATGCAGTACTACAACTAAAAACTGCAGAGTTGACAAATCATAGCCTATAGGAAAGTGCTTATTGCTGTCAAATGAAGAGAAAAGCTCAACTTTACAGATTCCTATACCCTGGAGTAAAGGTACAGGTACTGTATGTGTGCTAACAATACATTTACTTAATTACAAGGGGAAATTAAAAGAGGAAAAATGCTTTATCGCTGATGAAAACAAAACAGAAATTGTAAATAAAAATGTTTTACAAGAAAAAGCATTTTCAGTCAACATTTCAGGTTGAACTCAATGACATTTCTGAGTGAATCGTATTTCAAAGTAAATCATAAAGACATTTTTCAGTGATGTATATCTATAAGTGAAGGGGTACAAAGCAACATCTTACACAAGAAGTCTTTTATAGAACTCATTTGCGTTAGAATTTTAAATCGTAAACTACTAAAATGGTCTTTTAAATGTCATTGTTGTTGTTAAATGTTACATCTTTTTTATATATATATATATATATGTGTATTGAGTCAAATAGACAAAAGTGCTGTTTGAGTCCAAGACAAATTTCCTGAAAAGGACAATAAAGTATAACTCAACTCAACAATATTTTGGTTCAATTTGGTTTAAATGTTTATTTACCATTACAATTTAAATTACATTTACAATTCAAATGTGCAAATGATTACAAAAGCTACTCTACGTATGTGTATGTAAAATATTTTTACCATAGCATTTTTGAAAAGTGACAACAAAACATTCATACGATCATTGAAAATCACAAAAAAAACACACACACAAAAAACGCTGTATTATGCATGCCAAGTCCAGTACTTGTGAATAGCTACAATATAGACTGAAAATGTATAATACAGATTTGCATGATGTCACTTTTGATGTTTTGACAAAATCAAGTTTTTACATTTTGCACAGAGATTATTTTCAAAAACTTGCCTTTAAACGTATGCATTTTCAGGACTCCAAAACACCACTAATGTGTACCAATCACTGATAGGAATAATGGTGCTATAAATAAACGGCGATACTTTTTTCAGTAATGAGTAATCAAATGAATTACTGTTTCCCCCGTTACAACGTCGTTACCGTTACTGATAATAAAATGCGTGTTACTATAATTGAGAACACTGAAGTGCTTTTCATGCGAGCAGCATCTCTCTCAGCTATAGGACCTCTCGTTCTCTGGGGTGGGTGTGTGTGTGTGTGTTCGGGGCTGGGGTGGGACACATAACCAACCAGTGTTGATGATTGGTGTGTCTGTGAACGTGATGTAGGCTAACTAAGAACGTGATGATTGGCTTAGATAGAGTAAATTTCCATAGTTTGCCAATCAGAGGCAGAGTAGGGTGGGTGTTCACACAAGCAAAGTCAGTCGCACACATCAACAACCAGGAGTCAGAACGATGGCAAATCCAACAAGTTCAAAGGTAGCTTTTGCAAACTGGAAATATAAGCACTACATTTCCCTCGTTGAGATGAAAGGCAGGAATGTTTATGTATCGTGCAACTTATGCCCAGGAGAAAAAGTCTCTCTGCTCTCTCTAATTTCTCTCTAATCTAATGAAGCACCTCATGTTGTCACATGCCGCCACAAAATTAGTGGCTAAGCAGGTGATAACGTGAGCTCTGCTACCAAAGGAGGAGACGAAGCCACGACGTCAAAGCAAATAAAACTTAATTTTCTCCACCGCAAACACTTATTACTCCGACAGAATTAAACAAAATAATATCTAGATATGTAGTTGAGGACATGCTGCCGTGGTCTCACATATTGTCCCACAACAACATTAAAATAGATTAGTGTACAATGTTTTATATTTATTTTATAGTCATTTGACAAATTAGATTTTTTTTACTCAGTTACTAACTCAGTTATTATTTGTGAGAAGTAACTAGTAACTGTAATTACTCTTTTAAAGGAACGTGCCCAACACTGGTACTAATGACCAAAATATATAAAGCATGTATTTAAAATATATTAAATATATGCGTGTCGTCATGACATATATTACTGGTATTACCAATCAAAATGCAGGTTTGATTAAATACAATGTGAGGATGATTTACAGTCTATTCAAGGTAAACACTTGAAAACTGCACATTCCCTGGTATTGAAACTATGATTGTTGCATTTCTGTATGTGCAACCATCAAGCTACACAAATCCTGATATTTATATGTGGATCAATAGACACAATGTATTATGTTTTTACTCTGTGAAGCTCATGTGATTTTTCTGTAAGGGTAAAACAAATATAAAATAGCATTATCAATTTAACAAAATACAACCACTTTCACAAGCATGCAAAATGTGAACCTTCAGCATTTAAAAAAAATAATTTTCAAATCACATGGATCAATCACATGTATCAGTATGGTTCATTCAGCATTTGCAATAATGCCACATTATTCTTACTAAAGAGCACCGGCAGTTTCTGTAATGGGCTCTATGATTTGATATAAACGGCGTAAACAGCTTGTATGAGTCTGGGCCTCAATGGAGGTGACTTCTGCTGTTCTCCAACACTCAGTCACAGCAAAGCCAGACAGCAAAAGCCACCAGACGCCCTGCAATTCTATTAGATTTATTATCTTCTCACAAAGTAAACCTGACCTTCTCTCTTTGTCTGCATTTCTCCCTTTCCTTCTTCCTCTCCTTGTGTCTTTTTACAGTACTTTTTGATGAATCTATGCTTTGGTTATTACCGATGAGTATCTTTCATTATCTTCATGTGCTGAAAGATGCCTGATGATAACCAAGCATGCAAGAAAAATTGTATACTTTTATATGATTTATCCTTCAAGGACTTTTTTGCAGCCCAGGCTAACTGGAAATGCATTCCTCTGCCTACAATCCTCAGGAAAATATAAAATATGTGGCTCTGGGTATGTTTCGTGGCATATTACATATGACAAATCCAATAGAAGGCACTTTTTCATTTTTCTTTTTGCAAATCTGAAATAAGTTTCTTATGGTACAATCTCTTAGAAATTTTAGATACATGTCCTAAACCCAACCAATATAGTCTTCAAATGCATACGTAAGTGGATATTGTAGTGCAACCACATAGCTTTGCCTTGATTTTGCATTGCTTTTATCTTTTTTGTGGAACTGTGCTTCACTGGACTCACCAATCACAAGTAAAACACCATACAAAGTGAGCTACTGAACAAACTGACCACGCCAGAAAAGTTGTCCATATGGAGATAGATAGGTGAGGAAAACACATTTGATTACAAATTATAGACACTAGGGCTGCACAATATATCAGTTCAGCATCGATATCGCAATGTGTACGTCTGCAATAGTCACATGGTAGGATATGCCATGTTGAGTTTACTGTATGAGTTACTTTTGGGATGATATTTGAGCCATTACGAAAACATGAAAACTTTATCATCTGCATGTTAAACCTGTGATTGTGCATACAGGCAGAAGAAATTGCACCGTTTGTAGGTTTAATAAAGATTTATTTTATTTGACTATTTATACAATGAAGACTATACAGTGTTATTTTACTTATGATTATTCAATTTCTGTACCTGAATACTGTTTGACTCCCCAGAAAACCATAACGCACTGTATATTTCACTTTTTTTCTTTGCTATAGTGTATTTATCTATTGTTTTAAATTGTTTATTATATTTTATACATGATTAATACCCAGAATAATCCCAAATCAGTCTAAATTGTTTTCTAATTCTATGCAAGCTTTCTGGTGAAATTAAATTCATGTCGCAATATACTGTATATTGCAGAAAAAAATCATAATAATCGCAATGACAATCGTCTACACATGTATAATAGGCACGTTAAGATATTTTGTAGTGTTTATTTGGTGTTGTACAAAATAAATGCACAAAAATAATCCTTTATTTGTTGATAATATGTCTCTGTATATATCATTAGAGTGAAAAGGGACAAAAGTTGGTGTAATACTGCACTGCAGCGTTCATTTTATCTAGAAACTTCAGTCAAGCATATGCTGTAGAGTTTTGCAGTTTCACAAAAAAAATGTAGCCTGAAGACATATTTCCAATGAGCCTGTGTTGCTTTTTTGAAAGCTTGGATCCTAAAATGCAATAAAGATTTTATTATCATTCTGCAATTGCTAAAAGCCTGATAAGCCACATTTTTGGGGGAGTGAAAACACAACTGTATTTGCCCAAATCTGTTTGTCTTATGTAATACACCATTAAGCGGTGTAATCTTATTTGAGAGACTCTGTCAGTCACTTATAATCAAGGGTTTGAAAGGTTGGACCCTGATGGCCACTGTGCAATTTCATTACAACCATGGAGATGGAAAACTGGGGACAAGGTTAAATTGATCCCTGGAGACATTACTCCAAATGAACCCTGCTACAAACTCAAAGCATTGATCAAAACAAACGGTATACTGTAAAGATTTCTTTTATGTCACCTCCTAATAGTGTTGTTCACACCAATTTCCCCTTTTCTCCCCCTTGGCTCCCTTGAGGCAATGAGCATGGACAGTCCATTTGGGACAAACACTTTCTCCTGCCTCCCTTTTGTTTCCAGCACCCAGAACAAGTGTTTATATCATTCCTCAGCTCTCAGTCATTGGCAGATATTATTCATTATTCTGTAGCCTTAAGTATTGAGGTATCTGTGCACATCCAATGACACAAATTGGCATTCATTTCCAATGATCGCTGTAAACATTCAGACTTGTATTTGAGAAATTATTTTTATGAATATCAATCAGTATTTAGGCTTTTAAATCACATTGTAGCATTAAAGACGTATTACAAAAACTCAAAATATCACAATGCCTTGTAGCTCATAAATAAACACCGGCGTTTATGATAGCTTTCAAAATGGAGTATATCACCTATATAACGCCATGCTTCAAATAAAAATGTTTCAATTGCATTGTTAGGCCAGTAGATAAATGTGTTTACCTTAAATGATTTGTTAGCATTAAGCCCACAGCGCATCTCTTGCATTCCTGCATTTTATCTGTGTTGCTCTTCAATAATACTTCCTAAATACTTGTAGGCAGTGGGGTTTCTATGTGTTTCTTTGCCGGTGCAACAGTAGATCAAACTCACACTCATTCTAAGAAGAAAGCAGTGAATGTTCAACAAATTTAATCATAAAATAAACTAAAAATAAATGTCCCTTGTCACAACTATACCAAGCCAGCCAATCACAAATCTTGCACTTTGTCCAAATGGTATGCCACTGTGCAAAGCCTACACTGGACTTACAGGTGAGTTCATTCAATAAAGAAATTGCAGATTAATTCAGTAATGAAACAAGTGAAGCCACTGAATCACTTATTCAACCTTCAACCACACACTTACTAACTCTTTTGGTTTATTTTCTGATTACTATGGGTCGCCACAGTGGAATGAACCACCCATTACTCCCCATTATGCCCTTCCAGCCCCAACCCAGCACTAGGACAACACTAATTGGGTGCTGGGAAACATCCATACACTCTCTATATATGGCATGTCTTTGGACTGTGGGGGAAACCGGAGCACAGGGAGGAAACCCACACGAACACGGGGAGAACATGCAAACTCCACACAGAAATGCCAAATGCCAATACCAGCTGTGTCTCGAACCAGCGACTTACTTGCTGTGAACGACAGTGCTAACCACTGAGCCACCATGTCTTATTCAACCATAATAATTCATTCAAATTCAACGACTGCAACAATTTGCTTTTATTTTCAGAACCCATACTAAATTCCATTGTTACATTTTGTTTAGCTGTCTATTCAGAAATGTAGGAGAATCATAACCTCTATTTTATATAATTGTGACTGTCACAGTCTGAATTTTTGCAGAACTGCACTGCTCAACTGCCACATACAAACTGAGAAATACCAACTGCATTTCAGCAGAGACATCATGTTTTGTTTGTTCGATTTATGAACCTTTTTTGGAATTAAAGTGTTCCATAGACACTACCTGTATTTCCAGGTGTTAATTCTATTATTGTATGCAATTGTCTCTCCTGTAAATTAATGTAATGTACAGAACAGGATAAAGCACCACTAATGTGAAGTGACAACTGAATTAACGACTCAACTTTAAAACAGCCTTAAAATTCCACAATTTTTATTGCTGTGTTTTTTCTTATTTTTATTATTCAGTCTATTAATTTTTTTACTATGATTTTAAACTCATGATTTCATATTTAAATCATTAACGTTATATAGCATTATTTCTGAATTCATGTCTGTTTAAATGCATTTATGCAGCATTTTAAACACACCTAATATGCCACTTCAGACGCAGCTTCTCTGCTGCAGTGTAAAGTCAACACCACATGCATTTATGTATGCCAAAAATAATGATCTTTGTTTACATAACCATTACAGTCTAAAAAGTTGAACTCAAGCCTACACTGCAGCATTAGGCTCTAGTGGGATGACTCTTAAGATGATGGAAACCAAGAACACCACAAAAAAAAAACACACACCATTAAAATACAAATTTATGACGTCAGACCCTATTAACTAAACTGAACATAAATGTTACAACAACTATCATTTGAATCCTTACCGACAATTGCCTGTGAATTACTACTGAGCTTTCCCAACTCATTGAAAATCCTCATTATAAATGCTTCATTTACTTTACAGACCTAGCTCTGTTCCACACACCAATTTTATTCTCCCTCAGCTCCCTTGAGGCAATGAGCATGGACAATCTAGCGGGACAAACGCTGTCTGCTTCCTAACCTATGTTTCCACACGTACAGTAACAGGCGCCTGGAACGAGAGTATAAATCTTTGATCACACTCTTCAGCCCTCAGAAAACAGCGGGTATCAATAATTATTCTATAACCAGCAGTGCCTTCTTAGCAAATCGTAGATGCATTAATGTGTGTGTATGTGTGTGTTAGGTATGGATTGCAATCTGCCATTTTTAACAGAGCGTCCCATTTAACCAGTCTTGATATTTACTCTTTTTAACTTAGATTCTATGGGTCTACCAATAAATGATGTAATTTGGTAGGTCACTATGGAAAAGCATTTACAAGTAGAAGCAGCTTATTTCATGTACTGTTTCCATAAATAATTCATCAATATCAGCTATTCGTTCTGAAGTGGGATATGTGTAGTTTAATCTGCAGAAAGCCAAAGATCAAAATAAATCCGCCACCGAGGTTGCAAAAAAAAAAAAATATATATATATATAAATGGACCAAATAATAGATTAATAACAATATTATTATAGAATAGTATTACATTGTTGCATAATAATACATGTTATTGTGTGCTTGTATTATGATAATTAATGAATGTGTCAAAAAGCATGAATTAATTCAATTAAACACTTGAATGTCAAAAATAATCTGTAACAGTATGGTCATTAAAGAAACAACATCATGTGATCTTTAAGTTGAACTCAAACCAACACTGCAGCATCAAGCATTCACGCAGTAATCGGGATAATTGATGATAATGGAACCCCAACATGATATGCAAGTTAATAAAATACCTTTTAAGTAAACAGAACATGAATTTTGTGACAGCCCTTGGCTCATAAAGATGCCCAAATGAAGCTCCCCAAATCAT
This sequence comes from Danio jaintianensis, assembly GCA_903798115.1. Taxonomy (NCBI): domain Eukaryota; kingdom Metazoa; phylum Chordata; class Actinopteri; order Cypriniformes; family Danionidae; genus Danio; species Danio jaintianensis. The sequence continues at coordinate 2,177,483 of CAIGQV010016298.1, read as the reverse complement.
TCACATCTGCACGAAAACGCTTCGTTTACTTTACAGACCTTTACGATGGTCATTCCAGCTGGTCAAACGCACGCACTGGCACCTGCAGATGTAGGTGCGAATGCGTTTGAGCGCTTTCACTTTTTGCGACGCATCAAATGACGCTCGACAAAAGACGCTGTACAACTTCGATGCGAATGAAACGAACGCCAGCATCGCGTCGCTTACCTGATGCGCCTTACTAAATGGATATTGAATCCCCCCTCGTATCGACCAAGGGGTCTCTGAGGAGGCTGTTCCGTGGTCTTCTTATGTGGCAGGAGAGTCTGGAATACTATTTATCACTGGCGTCCTCACGAGATCCCCATATTCCCCATGTTGTGCCAAAGGTACGCGTGTGGCGAATGAACATAAGCCTCTTTTTCTTTCCTCTATTTTCCTTTCTCACTCTCCCTCTCTCACACATGCATTAACACGCACTGCACACACGCCCCAGTGGGCTCTCCACGCGTAAACGCCATGAGGAGCATCCCTGACTCCAATGCGCATTTCATTGCTCCTATACGCGCCGCTTTTTTTCAGCGTCTTCAACCCAGCGGCGCAGAGAAATACTGAGGTTTGGCCAGTAGAAAGGCTGTTCGACTCACATTGGCAACGGACGCTAGATACAGGTGGTTTGGCAAATCTCCGACGTCTTCCTCCCAAAGTGCGGAGCGAAGAAAATCTCAAAAAAGCAAGTGCGTCTCGCGCTCGTATGGCGGCATCTTGTCTTCATATTGGGCTTCGCGGCAGCAGCAGAGATTCCAGCGTTCGCGCGCTGCGGTTGTCATGGTGTCAGACAGAGAGATGCTGCTGTGGCGTCGTTAGCACAGTCGTTAGAATTGCTACAAGTTTTCTTTTATTGGTTAGCACTTACGGGGTTTCCCTTCTTATAATTTAACTCTTAGATGTTGGAGTTAGAGATGGTTTTACTACGGTGTTTAATCCCTTCTAATGACAGGGATGATTGTGTTGCGCAAATGTAAGTTGAAATACTTATGTTGTGCCATCATTTATTTGGCCATCGTTATAAATCCGTATGCTCTTTTTACAGATTGATTGAAATAAGTGTAAAACACTGTCTTTTACTTGCGAGTTATCTGACCTAATATGGTACAATGTTCGCAATCTAATTGCAATTAGAACATTTGTTCTTGGCAAACTTGTATTTTTATGAATTCATCTGATCGCAGTCAGAAAATGATGCATGACTGTATTAAAGAGTCCATTTTAATGTAAAATGTAATGATGTTTGGATGTAGAAAGTATAAGTGGAGTGGTTATTTAAAACAGCATATTCTTAATTTTGGTATTAAAGGGTTTACCCAAAAATTACAATTATGTCTTCATTTACTCACCCTTCACTTGTCACACCTGTTTGAGTTCTTTCTTCTGTTGAACACAAAATAAGATATTTTAAGAATATTGAAAACCCGTTGGGGCGACGCGGTGGCGCAGTGGGTAGCACGTTCGCCTCACAGCAAGAAGGTCGCTGGTTCGAGCCTCGGCTGGGTCAGTTGGCATTTCTGTGTGGAGTTTGCATGTTCTCCCCGTGTTCGCGTGGGTTTCCTCCGGGTGCTCCGGTTTCCCCCACAAGTCCAAAGACATGCAGTATAGGTGAATTGGGTAAGCTAAAATTGTCCGTAGTGTATGTGTGTGGATGAGTGTGTATGAATGTTTCCCAGTGATGGGTTGCAGCACACACCCCGTCCCTAAACCCAACCGATAGTGTTTTTAAAAGCAAAACAAATGCCATTGGGGATGCATGATTTTAACCACAATTTCACACTGCTTTTTTGGAGTTTAATTTTACCTGTTTTCTAGAACCGTCCTTCACTGAACTTGAACCCCAGTCCACTCTGCTTAACGTCTAACACAGTTCAAGGTTTATCACGCAAACCAGTCACACTGGAAAAAAGTGTCTATACAAAGGTAAGCAGTCAGAATTACCACCATGTAGCGCTCCTTTTACACACAAAATGCAGCCATATGTACCAGCAAGCACATATTGGTCAGTTCTCAAAAATATAGCCCTGGGCACATTTTACCAATGAGCCTGCGTTGCCCTAAACACAACCATCATTGGGAGATGAGCAAATCATACTAAATATGTTTGGTTTAATTTTTTTTTTAATCAGCTTAAAGAAAAGCTTGAAATGTTCTCATAACCTAGAGGGAACATTCTGTTTACGTAAAGAAAATGGCTAGGCAGGAAAGAACATAACAGAAACCAGAAATTGTTATCTGAGAGTTAATTATGACTTGCCAACTCATAAATATGAACTTGCATGAAGACTTAAATGCAGCATAAGCAATATGAAGTGCGCTCCCTATATTGTTTATCACTCAAAATTCAAATCTGCATAATCAAACTTTCTGCAGCACATTGCATCAAACACTCGACACTAAGCATCTGACACTAAGCAGCTGATCGCCACATGGATGTCAAGGCACAACTGTTATCAACAAATAATGTTTATTGCTAAATATCTCTTCAGTTTGACTTGCCTGTAATTGCAGGCAAATTCAGAGAAGTAATAGCATCCGCTCTCAAACGTGTGAGTCAGTGATGTTTGGACAGAGCGTTTGGAAATTTATCTCCCTGGGTATTGACTGGTTGTTCTTCAAGCCGCCTGCAGGCATAGATGTGATTCACAATACCCATTTTGCCCTTATTAGCTGAGGACCTGAACACAAGAGAAACATTACAGAGTCCCACTGTGATCTTACACTCATCACCATTAAATAATCATTAAATACACACCTCCTCTCAGCTCAATCCATCATCAAAGGGAAATTTCCCTAATCTTGTCAGAGGACTCTGGGCTCTGCTCCCTCCTCAAAATCTACATTTCACATTGTAAAGTCTTGAAAACACTGAAGAGTAAATCAGTAAACAGTCAGGATTTTGTATTTTTAGCAGCTGTTTTACCCTTTTGTTTGTGTGTGTGTGTGTGTGTGTGTGTGTGTGTGTGTGTGTGTGTGTGT
>CAIGQV010016298.1:2140019-2150930 GCA_903798115.1 Danio jaintianensis | reverse complement strand
ATGAATACTATGATATATTGAATAATATATGATATATTGAATAATATGATATATTATTTATATTTTTATTTAGTTACTATAGATCTTTTTTTCTTATTTTTCTTTTTTTTTTCTACTACTACTATTTACTGTTTTTTTAAATTATATATGTATGTTTTTTTTTTATGTAAACTTTATAAATGCTTTGGCAATACATTTGTAACGTGTCATGCCAATAAAGCAATTATTAAACTGAATTGAATTGAGAGAGAGAGAGAGAGAGAGAGAGAGAGAGAGAGAGAGAGAGAGAGAGAGAGAGAATGAAGCAGCAGGGAAACAAAGTAAACTTCAATGTTATTTAGACTTAAATAGAGATTATACGACAGCAACATATCTGAGTGCAGTAAAGGACAGTAAATTAAGAGCAACACTGACCAAATACAGGCTGAGTGCTCACAGTCTGACTGTAGAGACGGGCCGATACAGACAGAACTGGCAACCCAGAGAGAGCCGCATCTGCCCACACTGTGCCCAGGCAGAGGTAGAGACGGAGGAACACTTCCTCACCCGCTGCACAAACTATCAGCACATCAGAGAAACATTCTACCCCAAACTCCAGAGCATTTACCCTCAATTCACTGAGTCAGACAATACAACACAACTGCAGTATTTACTAGGGGAAAAAACTGACTGTATCCTTCTAGCGGCACAATACATTAATGCCTGTCACAAAAAGAGAGAGGAGACCAATAAAAACATCAGTGATGCGCTTGCAAACACACACGCACGCACACACGCACACACACACACACACACACACACACATCTAGATTATTATAAATGAATCATTGTAAATATACTGATTATTTTTGTTTTTATTACTGTTTTATTCTAAAATGTTGATGTTGTTAAATGTACAGTGTATTCTGTTCTAATTTTTTTTTATTATATATTTTTTATATATATATATATATATATATGAATAATATGATATAAATGAATATGATATATTGAATAATAATATGATATATTGAATAATAATAATAATAATATGATATATTATTTATTTAATTATTATATGTATATATCTTTTTTTTTTTTTTTACTGCTACTATTACTGTATTTACTTTTTTTTTTTGTAAATATATATATGTTCTTTTATTTTATTTTTTATGTAAACTTTATAAATGCTTTGGCAATACATTTGTAACATTTGTCATGCCAAGAAAGCAATTATTGAATTGAATTGAATTGAGAGAGAGAAAGAGAGAGAGAGAGTGAGTGTGTAAAGGTAGTGAATCTTATTATAATAATGAAAAAAAATGTGCGTACTTTGCATTGACGGAGGTACAGGAGTTTCCTAGTGATATCCCTTTTGGGAATAAAGTCGCCTACGTTTCCCGGAAGCTGACGTACAAAAGCAGAATTAGGTTTTTGTTTTTCTCTGCCTTCTCGCGTAAATCTATTATGGTAAATGTTTGGTATTCGTGAGGATATTAGCCTAACATATTCCTTCACACAATACTTTTGGGAAGTAGGTTTTTCGTAATATTGGTTTATAGTAAATGACGTAACAAAGTATTTACCTGTTGTTTATGCTACTCACGTATTAGAAGAACAAAAAACAAATAGCATAAGTTGATAACTAAAAAATAGATTGGGTGTATCTATTTATGAATTGATCCAAATAAACGAGAATGATTAACTTGAAGTAATTAAGTTGGCCAAGTACATTATCTTATCTTGTTTGATCATTTTTATCTGTTTAACATTTACCTTAAGCTTTGATAGGCTTCCGAATAAAACGGTGTAAACTAAAGAGATAATTTTCTTAGTAAATTCCCTCCCTGTGGATGAATGCCATAAAAATACCGAAGGGATTGTTCTATAGACCATTTCAATGTGGTGATGTCACTGGCCCATGAAAATTTCCTGCTTGTTGTCAAACAATTTCATAACTGTAACAAGAGGCAATTCAATAGACTTTTTTGGATTCTCAGAAGCTATGGAAATTAAAAATGTAAAACAGGAAGTACGTTAGGACCATTGTTTCTGTTTACATAGTTAACTAAATGATCTCCTCGTGAATTGTTAATGAGCCGGTCTGAAGGAAAACTTTTTTGGAATTCTTTTGAAATTCGACAGGTGTATTGTTGTATGGAAAATAACTACATAACCGAAACCCTATTACTGATTCATTGGGTGCTTCTATTACATTAACATTGCATGTGATGTGACTCGAATGAGTGTTACTGGATATGATTCAACGTACTTCCCAGTAGCTACCTCTCATTGGCATGTGTGAATTTCCTGTTTTGTTGTTGTTTGTTTTGGTTGTACTTTGCTTTAATTCACTGTAAACTTACTGTGTTTTCCTTGTTTGTTGGCTACTTTGCTTTATTTCACTGAAGCATGGTCAATGATTTAAATGAATGTAATGCCTTCCGTGATATATTAAGATTTATGCTTTTGCGTAAAATTTCTGTTATAAAACATATACTGTCATTTGTTCTCTAGTTAACAGATAAATTCTATAAAAATACATTTAAATCTAACCATATTTACAAAACAACCTGTAAAAACCATTAAATATTTGTCAGTACATATATATATTTAATGAATTATTAATATAAAATAATGCAAAACGCTTCAATCTGATAGGGAACGTTTGACTAACATATAACTAACATACTGTTAAACTTTTTAAAATACTTACAGAAAGGACAATAACAGAGATAGTATTTTCCATGATTTTGTGCTTTAGCACAAGATGCTAATCTCAAACCAGTTACCACATGTGTAAAAAAAGAATTTTATGTATTTTCATCAAAATGTTGTTTTTAAAGTGAATGAAAAATTCACCAACATATCACAATAATTGTTGACAAAGAATTAATCTACTATTGATGTATCCTAAACACGTTGTACAAGTTAGTGAGGGAATAAATGACATGCGCCTTCCAGAGTTTCCCGCCAGAGGAAGTGACTTCATTTGTATCAAGTCACATAGCTTTTCTGTCAGTGCTTTACATATTATATGCCATTTATTATATGTTAAGCCATTTTAAGACCAATGTAACAAAGTTAACCAAAACCTATAGACATAGACACCAAATGTATATTGTATAACTGAAAATACAAACAATATAGAAAATAACGTTTAACTTAAATATCCCTAAAAGATGAAAGTTAGACATAATTATTTAATGTTAATTGAAGCTAAATATGATTCAGGAAGCAGGGAGTCAAAAATAGGCATAGTGGTAGTTTTTAAATTAATATTTTCAGGACAAAATATAAAAAGTTAATAAAAACAAGAAACATTTACTAAAATTAAAGATTTGTTTGTCGTTTTAGATGATAAATTATAAGAACAAAACATAGTTGTTGTTTTTTTTTTACTACAAATACAGTAATTCTGATGAAATATGAGGTTAGATCTATAATAGCTTTTCCCATAATTAGAAAAGATAAGCCAACAAGCATTTTACAGTTTTACAATTCTATTTAAAACCAATTACAGGGCATTTATGACTGAAGCCAGAGGAATTTGGCTCCTGCAAGCATTTATGACAGATGACCTGTGATTTTGCTGAAAAGCATGTCAGTGTATTGAAAAAATAAAACTTCAAACTGGTATAACATTTATGACATTCAAATTTTAATATCTGGCTCTTTGATCTCAAATGTACAGACAGATATACAGTAAACAGTTGTAGTTAGTAAACAGTTGAACATAACACAAAACTCATATAGTTAATTCACAAAGCAAGGTAAAAAATGCACACAATGAACAAACCACAAAAAGCACAACACATCTATGAAACACTCCAAAAAATAAATAATACAAAAGGGCAAAAAGAAGTCATCTTTAGCTTCATAAAGTGCAGAATCTACAGTAGACAATGTTTGTGGATACACAGTGAATTTTCCTAAAGTGGGACACATAATGGTAAGTATAATATAAAAAGTCTAACTAAACATTAGACCAGTGGCATGGTGGCTTAGTGGTTAGCACTGTCGTCTCACAGCAAGAAGGTCACTGGTTCGAGTCCCGGCTGGCATTTTTGTGTGGGCCAGTTGGCATTTCTACATGCACTATAGGTGAATTGAATAAACTAAGTTGTCCGTAGCGTGTGTGTGTGTGTGTGTGTGTGAGAATGAGTGTGCATGGGTGTTTCCCAATACTGGGTTGCAGCTTGAAGGGCATCTGCTGCATAAAACATATGCTGGAATAGAGACTAAGCCGAAGGAAAATGAATGAAAAAATAAACATTAGGCTAGTGTTTCTCAAGCACATTCCTGGAGGACCACCAGTTCTGCACATTTTCCATGTCTCCTTAACCAAACACACCTGATTCAGATCTTCAGCTCAATAGCAGAGACTGAAAGACCTGGGCTGCGTCCGAAACCGCCTACTACACAGTAGGTATTGCATTTGAATTTAAACGTACTACTCGGCCGTTCGAAAAGTACGTTCTATGAATGTAGAGTATGAATGTGAGCAGTATGAATGGAATTCGGACGTACTACATCCGCCATTTTGTCATGATCACGTGACCTTCCCTGCGTCAGTTGCCTCGCTTCACTCCCATTCATGAATTCTCTCGCGGGGCAACATGGGATAGCGCAACGTGCATGGGATGCGCACTTCAGAATCTCACCGGAAGTAGTAGGTCATCCGGGTACTTCTCGCATACTGTTTTTCGAATTCTATGAATTCTGACATACTACTCGGCTCACATACTGATTTTAGCGTACTATATAGTATGGAAGTATGAGGTTTCGGACGCAGCCCTGTAATTGGTGTGATAGACAAAGGAGACATCTAAAGCTGCGGTCACACTGCACTTTTCGCCCCACAGACTTCCATTCATACGCATGAGAATGCGACAGACTGGAAACGCAAGCTCGTGTGATAACTTTCGCAGTTCGCTGAATTGCAAAGTTCAAGCATAGTAAACTCTGACCTGCGAAATCGCATCACATGACTGCATGAGACCAATCGAAGATCAAAACATGACCTCTCTGATCAGAAATGTAAAATATTGACCAATCGCTTGTTTTTTTAATTGTCTAATCATTTAATACCGCCCCTTTTCGCAGAGCCGTATGACAGAATTTCGTATGCTCAACTCTAGTGTGACTGCAGCATAAAACATGCTGTGTTGGTGGTCCTCCAGGAATGTGGTTGAGAAACACTGCATTAGGCCACAATTGCTAGCTTATGCATGAATGTAAACAAAGTGACTATAATAACAGACGAAGAATGTAGAATCTGAAAAGCCTGATAGTTTGAATAAAGTGGAAGCTGAGCAGTAATTCAGGCTGTGCATTAAGATTTCTCATTTTTTGTATCTGGAAAAAAAAATGAAGAAGAAAGAATCAAGTTAATACCACATGATATGATTTGATCTGGTAAAATTGTTTGTTTTCCCCCATTGGTTTAGACTATCCTTTTTATTTTTTTATATACTGTAAAACATACATAATGTGTGTATGTTTTATTTTATGATGTTGTTCTATATTATATAAATATACATAAATAGGGCGGTGCGGTGGCGCAGTGGGTAGTGCTGATGCCTCACAGCTAGAAGGTCGCTGGTTCGAGCCTCGGGTGGGTCAGTTGGCATTTCTGTGTGGAGTTTGCATGTTCTCCCCGTGTCCGCGTGGGTTTCCTCCGGTTGCTCCGGTTTCCCCCACAAGTCCAAAGACATGCGGTATCGGTGAATTGGGTAAGCTAAATTGTCCGTAGTGTATGTGTGTGAATGAGAGTGTATGGGTGCTTCCCAGTGATGGGTTGCAGCTGGAAGGGCATCTGCTGCGTAAAACATATGCTGGATAAGCTGGCGGTTCATTCCGCTGTGGCAACCCCAGATTAATAAAGGAACTAAGCCGAAAAGAAAATGAATATATATATATATATATATATATATAAATAAAACTTTTGAAAAAGCTAAATTCTAAAGTGATATTAAATGGAGCAAGGACATTTTTACAGTACTTCCGATAATATTTTTTCTTCTGAAGAAAGTGTTATTTATTTTATTTTGGCTGGTATTTTTTAAAAACCATTTTAAGGTCAATATTATTAGTAAAATATTATTGACTGTCATCATGGCAAACATAAAAGAAATAATCTAGTAGAAATTAGTTATTAAAACTATTATGTTTAGAAATGTGTTGAAAAAATCTTCTCTGTTAAACAGAACTTGGGAAAACAAGTCATATAGTGTATATTAATCCCCCCAAAAAATAAATCAAGTTAATATATTCATATAATCTTGCTATTCTTTACATGACAATAAGTGGTCCTGATATTTTTCTGCTTACCCTTTAACTTGGTGTGAAGAATGATGGCAATAATGACGATACTGATGATTACCACAATCAACACCGGAATTATGTAATTTCTTAATGTAACATTGTTCTCTGTGAAACAAAACGTTGTAGGTATTTATGCAAAACACCATTTCAATGAAAAATATGAGCATGTATTGTTTAACTTTAATTCTCAAATAAAAAAAATGCCACTGCTTGCCTATGTAAATATTAGCCCATGCAGTTTTTAATCCACCACCACACCAACACTCAAACACTTCAAAGTCAAATCAAGTTACCTTTATGTTCTTTTACAGGTACTGCAATTGTTTCACTCCTCTCAATGTCGTCACTCTGAGCCAAACACTTCACGTACTTGCCATGAAACTGGGATAGTGGAAGTGTGATGTTGCTTGTAACGGTGGTTGAACTGTCTTTGTTGTGGGTTGTGAAATCATCTGACCTGAAGTGCTTCAGCTCTTGTTCTGTAGATTTCCACTGGATTGTTGGAGTTGGTTTACCAGTGGCTGAACATGAAACCACAAAATTTGGATCAGAACTGGCTGCAGGATTCACTGCCACTGTTATTTCTGAGATACCTGGAAAATAAAAACAACTTAATTGTGTAGAAAAAAACATTTAAGAAGAAATAAAAGCTGAACTATTATAATTGAGTGTAAAAGCAATGCACTCAGAGGTCAAACTTGATCAAATGGTATGCATTCTGCATAGTGGCATTAAAAATAAACATATATTCTTTATTAGTGGTGGCGTCGCTTTGATCTTGAGAGTACCTTGCCACAATGATGTAGGCTATATAAGACACAGGATCCCTGTCCTTAAACAGAAACATATAAACAAAAAATCTATAAATACATCACAAACATTTATATAATTGTAACTAATATTACAAAATAATTCAGTTTACTTTCTCGCTAAAAAGTGCCTGTTTTTCCCATCAATAACTTTCTTTGACCCCATAATTTTTCTATTCGCTCTGTAAGTTCACTAAGGACAGTATATGCTTTTTTTATTTTAAATAGGCCTATAGAATGTCATGGGATCTCACTTTTCACTCCGGTAAAACATAATCGCGAATTGGAAAATGAAAGAAACACCAGTGAAAGGTGTTTCGTTTGGTCAAGTTTACCTGCTTTCAGCTTAATTGTCCAACATGTTTACAGCAATGTCACGGTGTTTAAAAAAAAAAAGAACATTGTATTGGCCTACTGTATGAAGCAAATTAAACAAAACACAACGTCACATCATTTGTTTCAGAAAATGAATAAGCAGTGTCTCAACGTCCACATGAAAGCATCTGGCTGTCAATCTTTGACATGAGTGAACTTTGCTCCTCAGCACCCCCACACCTTGATGCTCATGACAAGAATAGCATGTGTAGTTATCTTTTTTTTTTAAGTGAGGTGTAAATCGCCATCATGCATGAATGAATGATATTTTTGCACTTTTACACATAATAATCCATGACATTACAAAAAATCACATTACACAATAATGAAACCGCACTTCAAAATAACACAGTCAATATTTTTTGAGAACCCCCAAAATTTCACAATTCATGTTTTCAGGGGAACCCATGCCTTAATTAGGGGAGCCGAGCTCCCCCTAGCTCCCTCGTAGTTCGCACCCTGGTTGTAGGGCAGGGGTTCTCAATCTCGGTCCTGGAGTTCTGGTGTATTGCAGATTTTAGCTCCAACCAGACACACCTGTACTAGCTAATCAAGCTCTTCCTAGGCCAGGGGTGCCCAAACTCAGTCCTGGAGGGCTGGTGTCCTACAGAGTTTAGCTCCACCTTGTTTCTAGTATACATAGGAAGAGCTTGATTAGCGTGTTCAGGTGTGTTTGATTAAGGTTGGAGCTACACTCTCCAGGACATTGGCCCTCCAGGACCAAGTTTGGGCACCCCTGTACTAGGCTTTCTAGAAACATCCTTCCAGGTTTGTTGAGGCAAGTTGGAGCTAAAATCTGCAGGAAACCGAATCTCCAGGACCGAGTTTGAGAACCCCTGGTGTAGGGCCTTCTTTTGCGGCCAACACAGCATTAATTCCTCTTGGGAATGACAGATATGAGTCCTGCACAGTGGCTAGAGGGATTTTAAGCCATTTTTCTTGCAGAATAGTGGCCAAGTCACTACGTGATGCTGGTGGAGTTAAACATTTCCTGACTCACTCCTCCAAAACGACCCAAAGTGGCTCAATAATATTTATATATGGTGACTGTGCAGGCCATGGGAGATATTTGACTTAAGTTTGATGTTCATTAAAACAATCTGTGAAATGGCCACCAGGCTGATCAAATCTAGCCATGAAACCTCCAACACTAAATTGGCCAGTGTTTCAGTTTCCTTGTCCAACCCTATTATCTTCAGCAGCACAAACACAGTCCTGTTGTCCGCAATTGTTGTTTTTCAGCATGTCAAATATACTGTATGTAATATGCATGATTTTACTGTTTTCATAAACATTTCTGTGTTTTACACGGTGACAACTACAGTATTGTTTACTAAAACTTGCTCTTTAAAACCTGTGTGAACCCCCTCTGACACAACCAAACACAACTTTTTGGGATATTACTTCAACAATTGCTACAAAAACGGTTTGCGACGTGTAATTTGATCTTTTGAGACTGTAAATATCTAATAAAATGCACAGTATACCCTAAACCATCTTACCCTAGAAATATTATATTGCAGGCTGCTGATAGAAAAATCCTGAAAGCCCCTTTCACTTTTCTGAAATTGAAAACTGAATTGAATGGAAAGCTTCAGTTGCGTTTTGAGCAGAGTTTGTTGATCCAATGAGGTACGTTTTCCATTCCTAGGTGGATCCCTTTGTCCCTGCTGATTAATTATTTATCAGTTTGAGCTAATCTGTATTATCATGGATGAAACAGCTTGTTTTTCCACCTAAACAACATTTATTGTGCATAGGCTCTGCTTCCTACACTTTAATGAACAATTAGAGGACATTGGAGCTAGCTGTCATAAAGAAGTCCCAGCTTGTTGTATGTGTGAGAGTGTTTGACACATTGAACATGTACATTTGTTGGACAAATTAAAAAAGCTTTTAATTTAATTGGACAAATAAAAAATATTGCTTAGAATTTTGGTATTTCCCAGTGATTTCTTATGGGACAGATTTTCCAACTGCTTATCTTTGTTGAATAGTCCTCTTTTTTCATGTGTTTAGATGATAAACTTACAAAATATCCAACTATCCAAGTTGTGAACTGCTCATATTAAGGAGACTGTTTAAAAAAATCCTTGCCCAAACAAGTCCTCTAGCTTGGGGGCCAAAGAGTTTCTTGGACACATTTACACTTGATCTACATGCATCATCTGCATCTCAAATTAAACATGCATGTTCATCACTTCTATGCTTCATTTTGAATGGCCCCTCATCATGGTCAGTTTTGAGCACTTCAGTTTGGAATGACCCTTCAATATGGTGGCCATATTTATTAAGTGCCTTTTAATAATAATAATAATTCCTTACATTTATATAGCGCTTTTCTATACACTCAAAGCGCTTTACACATTGGGGGAATCTCCTTATCCACCACCAGTGTGCAGCATCCACCTGGATGACGCGACGGCAGCCATATTGCGCCAGACCGCACACCACACACCAGCTGATTGGTGGAGAGGAGACAGAGTGATGAAGCCAATTATGATATGGGGATGGTTAGGAGGCCAGTGGGCAAATTTGGCCAGGATGCCGGGGTTAAACCCCTACTCTTTTTCGAAGGACATCCTGGGATTTTTAATGACCACAGAGAGTCAGGACCTCGGTTTAACGTCTCATCCGAAAGACGGCGCTCACTGAGCAGTATAGAGTCCCCATCAATGTACTGGGGCGTTAGGACCCACACCCCCTGTTGGCCTCACTAACACCACTTCCGGCAGCAACCTAGCTTTCCCATGTGGTCTCCCATCCAGGTACTGACCAGGCGCAGCCCTGCTTAGCTTCAGTGGGCGACCATGTGAGAGTTGCAGAGAGCTAGCTGCCGGCAGATTTTAGTGTTGGATTTATTAATTTAAGAAAGTGTAATACTGCAATTTAGAATAATACGGTACATATACTCTGTACTCTTACTTCTGAAGTTACTGCTTTTTACTCCAGTGTGTATACCTCCACGTAGTTTTACTTTTGGAAGTTAATTTAATGCAATGGCAAAACAAAAACAAAATTGTGGAAGCCAACGCTTACCGGTTTAAACAGCTTTCTTCTAAATATCTTCTTTGGTGTTCAACATAAGAAAGAAACTTAGGCAGCAGGAACTGGTTCCAAGTGAAGGGTGAATAAATCAAAACTTTTATTTTTGGGTGAACTATCCGTTTAAGTCAAAGTCTTGACTATTTAAAGCTATATTAAACATTTCCATTGTTATTACACTGAAAAAAGATTAAGTTCACATACAAAGTATTTTAATCTATATCACAAATATCAAACCACTTATTCTGCAAAAGGAAATAATGGGTTTAAAACACGTGACAACCTGTGGCTATAAACTGACATGCCCTACTCTTGGGATTGAGCATTTAACCTACCTTTAACAGTGACGCACAAGGTTTCTCGTTTGGGTCCTGTT
>CAIGQV010016298.1:2115439-2139619 GCA_903798115.1 Danio jaintianensis | reverse complement strand
ACCTACCTTTAACAGTGACGCACAAGGTTTCTCGTTTGGGTCCTGTTGGGTACACTTTGAAGGAACAAATGTAGCAAGCCTCATCTTCAAATGTTGTGTTTTTTATCTCAATAGTTGTTGAATTAAACGATGCTTGGAAAATGATTTTTCCGACAAAGTCCTCGTCCACATTCTCCTTGAAGCGATCGCTGAATGTGGCCAGAGTTTGTACATCCTGTGCGTGCACCCGCTGCCACGTCACCTGTTTGATGCCAGACACGAACGGCAGAGTACAAGACAGAGAAGCATCCTGACCAAACACAACAGCCGTGTCTCCTCGTGCCACTATTTCCAAAGGATATGCTGTGGAATACAAAAAAAATCCATAATGTAATAAAGCTTCCACCATTTCCAGCAGTTTTAGTAGCCATTTAAGTTAGATGTCAATTACAAACCTCCTTTGAGCAAAGCTAAAGTGATTAGAAGTCGCAGCATGTCTAACCTTTTCTGGAATGAGTCTGTGAACTGATACAGATTATTTTAGATCTCAATTACAAACCTCCTCTAAGCAAAGCTAAAGAAATTAGAAGCCACAGCGTGTATAACCTTTTCTGGTATGAGTCTGCGAACTGATACAGATTATTTTGGGTGTTCCCTACTGTACAGCATATGGGTATTCCCAAAACTCTTCCTCATGACCAGGGAGGGGATTTGAGATTGATTTAAAGAAAAATATGAAAGATTGTTAATTTTGAATGCTTATGCATCTATATTGTATGAATTGTCAACTTAAAAATAGAATGTAAAGAATTTTGGAAGTTTTGATGGTGCAAATTCTTCAATAAAAAATGTATTCATCAGAATAAAAAAAATCTGAATTTGTTGAATATGTTTTGCATAATTATGTTCAAGATTCACAACAATATTAAAACATCAACACTAAGACACCATTCAGTCAATAGTTTTGATTTTTTTAAATAAAAATTATTTTTTTCAAGGACGCATTAAATTATTCAAAAGAGACAGTAAAGACACTTATTATGTAACGAACTTAGAAATTAAAGAATCCTGAAACACACAAAATACTTTAACCAGCACAGCTGTGTAAATAATAATAAAATATAGTTTTTTTTAAAGCAGCGAATCATCATGTTTGCTGAAAATCATACCGATTTCTGAAGCATCACATGACTCTTCAGAAATTTCAGCTCAGTTCTAAGTACTGAGAATATACTGTTCACTTTTCAACGTATTTTTAACTCTTGTAGGTGTTAAAGCTGTATTTAGATAAGGTTACTTTGGTGATTCCTGGCAGGGCTATCCAGTACTTTCCAAAAAAACGTAATAAAACACTTGACAGTACCTAAACACTTTCGCTTTTATTTTACAGCAAGTCCCGCGTGTAATCTATCGTGTATCGATATTACACTTTATTTTCACTATTGCGGCAATTACGCGTTTGGCTAACCTGTTACCAACGTAAAAGGCTGTAAATGAAAACTTTGACATCCTGTTCAACTTACCTCATACATTTCACAATGAATCCAGGCGACGGCTCTCATATTGCAAGTAGACTGAAATACAGCAGGAAAAATGAAAGCAGACATCTCGACGTCGATGGTCATAACTCAGAAAACGCTTACAACACGACTCGTAACGTTACTCAATCACTCATACTCAAAGCATCCGGTTTCTGTTTCAGATAAACATATCAAATTATATATATTTTTTCAAAATAAAAGTCTGAAATTCTTTGACGACTGTTTCATCAAACAACTTGGATCTGGTTTTATTGTTCAGTCCTAAAAATATATGTTTATAATTTGCGATCATTTAATTTAATATGTTTGTGATGTTGCTTATTCACGAGACACATTCTAAATCGTTTAAACATTATCAGAGAAAACCTGGGGATATTTAAAAAATTTATGGCTATTACCTAATTATTGTTGTTATTATTATATTATAATTTGACAATAAAACCAACATTTATTAACTAAGCACATATCAACAGATGTTTACTGTGCTCAGTTAAAAAAGATGGGTTAAAAATACCCCAAATAACCCAACTCTAAGTTATAATAGCACATTCACAGCTATGGGTTATTTGACCCCAATCCATTTGGTTAAATAAAGTCAAAATTTCTGAAAATAAAGTCTGAAAAATAAAAGTCTGAAGTTCTTTGATGACTGTTGCATCAAATAAATCTGGTTTTATTGTTCAGCCCTAAAATTGTATGTTTATAATTTGCGATAAATTTAATTTAATATGTTTATAACATTTAATATGTTCGTGATGTTACTTATTCATGAGACTTTAACATTCTAAATTGTTTAAAAATTACCAGGGAAAACCTGGGGATATTTAAACCTTTAATGGCTATTACCTTATTATTGTGGTTGTTATTATATTATTATAATTTTACAATAAAAAAACAACATTTATTAACTAATCACATATCAACAGATGTTTATTGTCCCAGAGACAACTTTTCTGCTCAGTTAAAATAGATGGGTTAAAAATACTAAAAACTATAAGTTATTATAGCACATTCGCAACTTTGGCTTATTTTAACCCAATGCATTGTGTTAAATAAAGCCTAAAATTCTGAAAAATAAAAGTCTAAAATTCTTTGACGACTGTTGCATCAAATAACTTGGATCTGGTTTTATTGTCCAGCCCTAAAATTGTATGTTTATAATTTGCGATAAATTTAATTTAATTACGATGTTACTTATTCATGAGACTTTAACATTCTAAACTGTTTACAAATTACCAGGGACAACCTGGGGATATTTAAACCTTTAATGGCTATTACCTTATTATTATTGTTGTTATTATATTATTATAATTTTACAATAAAAACTAACATGTATTAACTAATCACATATCAACAGATGTTCATTGTGCCAGAGACATATTTTCTGGAACATTTGAAATATTAGGATGAATATCATTAAGTTTCTCTATATACATTTTTTTGTTACGATAAAGATTCAGGAACAATTACCATTCAGTCGTGTCATTTGTTTTTCCCACAGTTACAAAAATTACACGAGAGTCAAAAAATACATTAGTTAGTGTTTATTTACTGTTATCAGTGGGGAAGTTTAGACTATACTTAAAAAATAAACCTAAAAATTCCAACGTATTGGGCCTACAACCAAACAACAACAACCACACATGCCACATTCCTAACACATGACAGTGTACTCGTATGCAAATTTAGGGATTGTTTAACTTTCAGAAAGTTTTTGTCCTTTTTTTTTTACACCAGGTTAAATCTAAATGACTTCTCATTATTTCCTCATTTAGCTAAATTCTGAGCTGTCATCTGCATTTATTGAGCTCAGGACATTACTATGACACTCAGACCACTGTTGCCATTTATACTCAGCTATTTGGTGTGCAATGCAATGAAATGCTATGCAATGCAAATAACAATGCATTTAATCAGTGCAATTCAATTATAACAATTTGGCAACTAAAATATTTTTTTTATTAATTATTTTCTAATTAACTCAACTTACATTTCATATCAGGAGGTTCATTACGCTGTGGCAACCCCTGATAAATAAGGGACTAAGCCAAAGAAAATGAATGCATGAAAATTTCATATCACATTAATTTATCATGTGTTTTTATGTTGCAGTTTTATTAATGTTTTAAGTCAGTTTAATTGATGTACGTTGAAATGACTTAATATAATTTGTAATTTGATCTTGAACTTTTAAACAAATTAAGGCAGCAACACATTGCTTCAGTGTAAATTCCCCCCAAAATATATTTTCACATAGAATTATTTTATATTATGTATTTAATATTATAATATTTATATTATATATTAATATTTAAAAATATTACATATATTTTTTTGTTTTCTAGCTTGCTTCTGGCTAATAAACAGGGAATTGTGTGTTATGATGAATCCAATGATTGAAATCCAAATAAGCACGATACTAAAATAATTTACAATGGTCAAATATAGATTTTCATGCAAAATATCAAAATAACACAGTACTTTACTTACTTCCTTACTCCGGCCATTTATACCGAACTTGATATTTAGCTGTTCCATGTTGGTGTTAACCTGGAGGACAAGGACATACACACATACACTACAGACAATTTAGCTTACCCAATTCACCTATAGCGCATGTCTTTGGACTTGTGGGGGAAAGCGGAGCACCCGGAGGAAACCCATGCGAACTCCACACAGAAATGCCAACTGACCCAGCCGGGGCTCAAAGCAGTGACCTTCTTGCTGTGAGGTGACTGCGCCACCCTGTCGCCAAAAATAACACAGTGAGGCTACTAAAATAAATTGTCAAATGTGGCAATTAAATATGGTTAATTAACTATCAACTAGTAAACAAATAAGGAAAAAAAAAAAACATTGCCTGCAATTTCTCTCATTTCAAAATGTAAACAATAGAAAAGCACTTTCTGCTCCACATTTGTCTCTTTAATTCACAAATAAATATAATAAATAAAAATGGGTTTGTTTACATAAATATTTATTTACAAAACTATACATAAGTGTAAAGAAGAAAGAAAGAAAGAAAGAAAGAAAGAAAGAAAGAAAGAAAGAATCTATAAATTAAAAATAATTCTAAACAATTAATTAAAAATTATTAAGATCCAAGATGCCAAAAAGAATCATCCTAAATTTCAATTTTGGGGAAAAAAAAATGAAAACAAATACATACAAAAAACATTAGATTAAAATTTATTAAAACAATTCAAATTATTAAGTAAATAAAATAAGATTAAAACAAATAAGCACTTTATTAACATAAAATAGTACACAATAACAAATAAAAGAAACAAAGAATAAGTGAAAAAAAACTAACAATTACAATTATTTTACACAAAAAATAATAATAATAGAAAATACATTAAATAAATAAATACATATGAAATTCACACCATTAAATAAATAAATGTGTTAATAAATCCATCATAAAAATACATTCAATAAATAAATACATATGCAATTCACACTATTAAGTAAATGTCAATAAATCAATAATAAAAAATGCATTAAATAAATACATACATACATACATACATACATACATGCATGCATATGCAATTTACACTAATATGTAAATAAATGTGTCAATAAATCAATACAGTAAAAACAACATAAAATATAAATAAATGTAGGGTAAAATGCAGACAAACCAAGCGGTTGGGTTAAAAATGATTTTTTTTTAAATAACCCAGCATTTGGGTTTGTCCACAATTTGGCTAAATTTGTGTTGACCTAGTATTTTTAGTATGTATTGAAAAGAAAAACTTTTTTTGTAAAGGGGGTTTAGACCGACCGAAATTAGACCGATAGCGACATCTGCCGGACAGAAGCATCTATAGCTTATGGTTGCAGCTCGGTAATGGTATTAGGCTACTCTACGATGCGCAGCTCCTTTAATATTTAACCAGTCAGTTAGCTATTAATAGATCATATGAGCACATTCCCCCAATAGAGATCTAACCCATTTCAGAATAGACTTAAGGTGAGAGATTACCTATTTTTCCGTCATTCTTCTCGGTGGATCTGCTTGTTCGTGTGTCCTTAGACCAGTGTTTTCGGTGATGATGATGATGATGATGATGATGATGATGACGATGACATTGTGATCTGTCGTCTCGAAGGCGGAGGAAAGGTGCGCACCGAGTAAAACAAAAATCCACCGCGTGCTTCGACCACCGCAGTGAATGAACATGAATAGCGGCAGACTTTATTCACGACTGCGGTTATGTCGGTTTTATTCCGGCGGCATGAGAGCGACGTATCACCGAACGCTGGACAGGATCGAGTTAATGCTGCCGCCTAAATTAAGACCTGTCTACAATCATCCTGCTGGTAAAGACATTACTCTGCTCCTGTCTGAAGAAACACACTAGCTGGCTTTCACATGATTGCATTAGTAGTGTTTACATGAATAGGCCTACAGTGTGGTGCATCGGAATTCTCTTTTGTAGATTATGTCCTCAATGCTAGTCTTGGTTTTCTGTTTTAAGCCATGCAGTGACCCCAAAACGACTTTGTACATTTAAATGCATTAGACAAGTGTTTTTAAAAAGAAATATAGCACAAGTGTACATTTCATGCAAACATTGCACAATTTAAAGTGTAATGATATAGGCGATTATATTACAAAACAACTTACTGAAATAACCTTGAGATAAAAATGATCTGAAAGCTGTTAAATCAAGTATTTGCATAAGCAGTTTTCCATCTATGCAATGAAATTTATACATTTCACTTTAAGTGTCCAAATGCTTTTGGTGGTTTTACTGTTTAGTGATCTAGTTTTGCAATATTATGTGCGGCTAATTGTCCCATTCATGTGTAGTGTTGTATGGAGTGACATACAATGGTGACATTGTGTTGTGTTGTGATGGTTTCAAAGTACAATATAATTTTCTGTACAATGCTGGTTTTCTATTTCACTTCGTTCCAAAGACCTTGACTGAAAAGCTGGTGCCTGTGTGCTTTGAAGCTAAATCTTAAATTTAAGAAGTAAAGATTTTAGAAATTACTTCTCCAGCTAGTCCTGTTGAAGAATATTTCTTATCATATACTGTATAACATATGAAGGTGGATCATATCTGATCACAGGCTATTTCATTTAAAAAGTGTATTCTTTAAGGCATAATTCAATTTTAAAAACATTTTGTAATCATCACAGTTTCCAATCCTGTATGAGTTTTTTTTTCTGTTGAACAAAATAAGGGGATCTAAACAAAAAAAAAAAGTTGCTATTAACTAGGGGTGTGACAATCACATCACAGCATTACCGCCATAATGAGATGTCAACTGTGGTGATGTGGTTATTACCGTCATCATCGCCCATTTTTAATTTATTTTAGATTATTTTTTTTTTTTTTGTGAAACTTTCAGGATTGTATAGAAAAACAGAATACTGCTTGCTTTCTTGCTTCATCACCGAAGTAACAAAAAATCTGTTACCGTCACAGCCCTACTAACTAGACCCAATGGACTTGCATAGCATTTTTTTAAAAATACTATTGATTATTGAAGTAAAAAGGGACCAGCAACTGTTTGGATAATTATATTTATATATATGTGTGTGTATAAAAAGCAGAATAAAGATATTAATGTGAATTTGGAACAAAAGATGGTGACAAATTTTTCTTGTTTGAATGAACTGTCCCTTTAAGTTTTGGGGAATTCAGTGTATCAAATAAAAACAATAATTTAGTCAATAAATAAATGAATAAATCACCCACACCAAGTGTATTATACACATTAGAATTCACATCAAATAAAAAAAGAGAAAATGAGCCACACTGAATGCATTTTGTTTTTTTACACCAGTACTTTCTCAGAATTTGTTTTTCCCCCTTCAGGGCCAAAGACAGTTTTCTTCTGGGCACCTGTTTTTAAATGGGTAAGATGAGTTTTGTTCATTTACTAACAGTTAACCAAATATCTAAATGCCACATTCAATCATCAGTCTTCAGTTTGTACAAGGCAGCAGTTCTAAGACTACCGAGTATATTGTCTTGACCTTAAATGTTTGTGTTTCACTTGATTATACAGTACCCAATGAAAATGACCTGTTAGAATAAGAAATAGCTTATCATTTACTCACCCTCGTGAATTTAACACCCACTCTTACTCTGAGGAAGGCAAAAAGGAAATAAAAGCAGCAGAATGTTGCTGCTTATTCTATACAAAGATACCAGTGACCACTAGCAACTACGAGCTTTAAGGCTTTCAATAATTAACAACTTCATTTTCCCTCTGGTTCTCATGCAAACCAATCATATGGACTGCTTTTCTGAGCGTTCCTTCACCCAATCAGCTTCCATATACAAAAAAAGCACCTTGAACATTGTGCTAAACCTATTTTTTGGCCCTATTTACTGTACACATGACATTAAAGACACAATATATAAGATTTTTTCATCAAAATATAAAAACCCCCACTAGAACAGTGATATTTAGTTTGCTGACTCATGCACTTGCTTCCCAAATGTTTCGAAGAATGTTCAAATCCAGAGAAAAAAGCAGTTTTAGTGACCCAGACTGTCCTGTGTTGACATCACACTAGGGTTGTCACTATACTGGAATTCGGTACCAATCGATACTAAAGTTTTCAAAACGTCCATTTCCCGCTAACATTTGAGCGCTACTGAACACGTTCTTAAACAGTGCTGATTTGCCATTATGTTCACATGCTCAACAGAAATTACTGTGATTGGCCATGAAGGTCATCAGAAGGTCATCACAGATTTAGGGACACTGGAGTGTTTCAAAGTCACGTCGATCAGCTGGTTTGTCTATAAGTTGACATACGAACAATCCGCTGATGAATCGCGGATTTGAAACGCTCCCTGTATCTGTGGTTACACTCCGTAAACAGCAGTGAGTTCGGTGAACTGATGACCTTTACGGCAAAATCACAGTCATTCTGGTTGAGCACGTGAACACAACGGCAAATCAGCGCTGTTTAAGAACGTGCTCAGTAGCGCTCAAATGTCAGCAGGAAATGGACGTTTTTTAAATTTCAGTATTGATTGGTACCAAATTCCAGTACATCACCCTACATCACACATACTCAATTTCCAGTTTTCATTCATTCATTCATTTTACTTCAGCTTAGTTCCTTATTTACCAGAGGTCGCCAAAGGGGAATGAGTCGGCAATTTCCAGTTTTCTTTTATAGAAAACATGGGAACACCAAAGACGCTGAAAGACGCAGATATTGTGCTTTTTATTAGACTGCACAGAGCAGCATTATAACAGAACTTTAAAATCACAAGCAGAAAACAGGAAGCGATGGACTGTGGCATAATAAAAGCTCGGCTGCTTTTGTACTACATCACACTCGCCTCTCATCAGCAATGGCTTCAGTATTCTCGTTTCACTTCAACTGCTTTCATCCTTAGGGGCCGATCACACCAAACGCGCATTTCCATTCTGGTGTGCTTTTTTTATGTCGCTAGGCAACAACTGAATAATTTTAATATTTAATTATATTGTGATATTCAAGATTTGTGAAGTCATACAGCTCCGGATAACTCGAAACAGCGATCACTAGTCTCTCCTCCATCTTTAAAAGTCTCCATAGCCATCTTGACAACACAAACACTGCTGTCACCTCAACGGAAACCCCACCTCTGCTTTCATTTGATTGGAGAATAAAAAAGACACGACCGACAAAGTGCACTCAGAGTTGACTGCAGGCGCACAGCACGCACCGGCAAAAACAGAGTGCATAAGCTGCGTGCAAAACGCCTGTGGTCATTAGAAAAACATTTAAAAGATGCACCTCTCAATGCAAAAAGTGAGTTCGGTGTGATCAGGGCCTTACTCTGCTTCATACTGATAATAACTGTAAAATATGAGCACATAGGATGTAATGAATACCACAACTCCCATGATTCCACACTAAATCACAGCCTCATCAAACTACGCCTTTGTTTGTTGTGAATACACGCCCTCTAATGGCACAATATGTATACTCACCTTTAAGCTGCATTTTCGGTAATTTGAGTGCAAGTGGATGACACTAAATGCAGGTTTAACAGGGTCTGAAACATTTTGAATGTATCCAATTTCGACCACTTCCATAGATAGTCGTTTTTATAGTGTAAACGCTCACTTGGTTGAATACATGTGATCACTGTGTAGGACATGTTGCGAGAATCAATAAATCAAGATCTTCTTCATACTTTGCTGCATTGCACAAAAACACACAGATTACAATCGAAACCTACTGAAAATACTTGTTAGTACCTACAGCACTAAAAACACAGTGTTTCTGTTTTGTGGAAAAAAGATTGATATTCTTGATTTATTGATGATCTATCCCTTTCAGTCAACCCACCATAATGTTAGTATTGTAATGAAGACCACAACTCCCATGATTCCACACTCAGTCACAACCTCATCAAACTACGCCTTTGTTTGTTGTGAATATGCGCCCTCTAGTGAAACAAATTACATACTGTGCCTTTAAGATGCATTTTCGGCAATTTGCGTGCAAATGGATGACACTAAACACAGATTTCAATCGAAATCTACTGAAAATACTTGTTAGTACCTACAGCACTAAAAACAGATTTGATATTCTTGATTTATTGATCCATCTCTTTTAGTGAACCCAACATAATGTTATGCAAATTAGCAGTGCATATTTTGCAATTTGACATGTAATGCTGCGGTGAGTGCAATCATTTCTTAAGTTTACCTGTTGATCAAGACCATTTGGGCAAGCTCACTCATGTTTGCTCTTTCTTTGCTCTTGCAGGGTTTAGTTGCGGCTGGATTCTCTGATATGACCCGGCCTCCAGAAAAGCTCAGCGTCTCCCAGTCCTGCGTCATCACAGCTACTGGTACTTAAGTCAACAGAAAGATGATTGATGTGGTTTAGTCAAGATTTACCAACATCAGTAGTCTGTTGTCAGTGTCCACTAGAATAGAAGAATTCATTTAAAGCCTCGTAGTAAACTGAGATTAGTGGGGCTGAATATAGTACTTGACATGAACCCAGGGAACTATAGTATATATCAGCGGGAAACTATAGTATATATCAGCAGTAGATTCAGTGTGAGAGTCAAGAAAATTTGTCTGTCATTGAGATTGATAGTCTTTTTCCCCCCAATATAACTGTTTAAAAAATGCTCATAATAAGCTGGTAACACTATATTCAGTGATTCAACTGTGAATTTTGACCTGCACAAATGTTAACGTAAAGGTATATTACACCCATAAATGAAAATTCTCTCTCTTGACTTGTTCCAAACCAGTTTTTAGAGTTGTTTTTCTTTAGTTGAGCACAAAAGAAGATATTTTGAAGAATGTTGGAAACCGGTAACCATTGACTTTCATAATATCTGTTTCTCCTACTATGCATGTCAATGTTTAGCAGTGATCAACATTCTTCAAAATACCTTCTTTTGTGTTAAACAAAACAAAAAAAGCTCAAACTGGTTTGGAACAAGTCAAGAGTCATTAAAGGATGACAGAATATTCATTTTTGGATAACCTATGCATTTAAAGGGGTAGTTTACCCAAAAATGAAACCTGGACCAACATTAAAGAAGAATTTTTAGTTTGAAACCACGATCCATGGCGATTCATAAAATGCAAGTCAGCGGCTACCTGTATTTTGAGAGTCAAAAAACATGTGGAGGCTAAATAAAATTAATACCTGTAGCTCCTAACATTTGAGGTGTTATGAAATCAAACAATCAGTCTTTGCAAGAAACTGAACATATTACGTTTTTGTCATGAACAATACAACAGGTTTTCACTTTGTTTTGCCTGTATATGATTTTGTTGACTCTCAAAATGCTGGTAGATGTTGACTTGCTTTTTATTAATCAACAAGAACATGGTTTTAGCTAAAAACAAAGTCACATTGGAAGAATAGTTCACCAAAAAAAATCTGAATTTACTCACCGTTTAATCAAGCAAAACCAATATGGATTTGTGTGAACACATAAGTTGTCAGCAAAATGATCAGGAAAACATAAATATACACTAAATATTTATATAAATAATAAGTAAAAATGTCACGTATATACACAAAAATATACACACATAAGATAACATGAAAATAATAATAATAAGAATAATAAAAAACAAACAATAGGAAAAATAAATAAATTAATAAAAAATATATACATAGAGAAAAAAAATAGATGTTTTTTAAAATACTGGAAACGGCAGTAGGGGGGAAATACTATGGAAGTCAATGGCTACAGGTTTCCAACATTCTTCAGAATATTTTTCTTTGTTGTCTAAAAGAAGAGGGAAAATAACACAGGTTTGTAACAAGTAGAGAATGCGTAAATGATGACAGAATTGAATGTTTTTTGGCGAACTTACTTTAACCAACATTACTTTGGTTGAGATCAGCTAAAATGGAAAACGTTTTGGTAAAAACAAATTCTCAGAAAAGTTACAAGTGTTGAAGCAAAAAATTATTGGCTGTAAAAATGTAAAAAGATATGACACTATAGTCTTATAGTATTTGGCCCACTTTACCTGACAGTCCATTTTAGCAGACTTTGCCCTACACAAATGGCTTATTCTATTATTGGTTAATTTGAACTCTCTCTGGTTTCTTTCCAGGATTGATCTGGTCAAGGTACTGCCTGGTGATTATCCCCAAGAACTGGGCACTGTTTGCTGTAAACTTTTTCCTGGGCATATGTGGAAGCATCCAGCTCTTCAGGATATGGAGGTTAGTCATTACAAGTTCTGTTCTAAGGTCAGCTTTGTTTACTACCATCAGTCAATACACACAGGAGACGAGATTAGTCGTGTGGGATTAAGTTGCAGAGTCTCTGAGTTCAGTCTGGAGATCAACAAGATACTAACAAGAATTAGCCACCTCTATTTAGCCTGATGTATTTTTAAATGCATAATTTTAATTATTATTATTTAATTAATCATTTATTTATTTGCAATCAGATCTGGCTAATAATTAAAAATTATCTTACGTGGGGCGGCAGCATCAAAAGCTACATTTCAGAATGCTAAAATGTAGTTATGTTAATTATTCACTGGCAGTTTGGCTTTATTTATTTTTCTGTATTAAACTTGACTAATAAAAGAAAAAAAGATGACTAATAACTTCTTGGCACGTGATGTTTTTACATACAAAAGAACTGTGTTGTTTATCACACTTGCCTTGGGCTACGACTGTAATTACTAGCAACAGTCTTTACTTTCGCTGGGAGACGTTGTGTTTCAATCCATGGGTCAGAGAGGAGGTGTCCCGTTTTGGTGTATGAAATGAAACTTACT
The DNA here is from genome assembly GCA_903798115.1 of Danio jaintianensis. Classification (NCBI taxonomy): domain Eukaryota; kingdom Metazoa; phylum Chordata; class Actinopteri; order Cypriniformes; family Danionidae; genus Danio; species Danio jaintianensis. Next base: position 2,126,843 of record CAIGQV010016298.1, on the reverse strand, counting down.
AAAATGACTTTTATGTAGTGTACAGTTGAAGTCAGAATTATTTGCCCTCCTGAATTATTAGCCCCCCTGTATATTTTTTCCCACAATTTCTGTTTAATGGAATAAAGATTTTTTTCAACACATTTCTAAGCATAATAGTTGTAATAACAAATTTTTAATAACTGATTTCTTTTATCTTTGCCATGATGACAGTACATAATATTTTACTAGATATATTCAAGATACTAGTATTCAGCTTAAAGTGACATTTAAATAATAAAATAAACCGTTTAAAATTGAACTTTAGATCTGACTCAAAAGCAACACATATCAGTGATTCAGCATCTACATTTAATAATGTTAAAGAGGCTTAATATGTATTAGATTATAAACCTTATCATTTCGTGAGTGAGTGCGTATTCTGTGCTTCTGAATGGCTGTTTATAAATTTCTGTCGTGTTTCGTCTGGTGCAAACAGCCAAATTGCTTATCACTGCCAATCTCGTCACGTAGCATGTTGTTAGGACACGGGTTACAATGTAACCTGCTCACCTAATGCTTATGTTCATAATATTTATATTATTTGCTAATTAATAACCTCATGTGGAGCTCTGAATCTGCGTCTCATTTCAGAGTCTGCTACTGTCCACCGGAGGTCGCATTTCGGTCACGAGCGCATGCTTTGAGAGCCTTTCTGAATGAATGAAGGAATAAATTAAATATGCTGTTTTCCAACAAGGCAACCAGGGGTGCTGAAATATAATAGGCGAAACTGGCATTGGGCGGGTTAAAGGGACTAAAACAAAGACAGCGTTCTGGCACGGAAAACACATTTTCAAAGCAGAATATCTGACTTCAGCATTGTTTTTCAGATAAACAAGTGTTCACTTGGCATGTTTCTTAAATATTTGCAAACATATTATGGTGTTTTTATGCTTTAGGAGAGTCAAAAACTTACATACAACTTACATACTGTGCACACATCTTACAAATATTACAAAACTTTGATTTATTTAGTTGTATTATTCCTGAATACCATATTTTATGTATATGCCTAAGATATCTTTTATGATCTTCACGAATGAGTCTGCAAATACAGCGAAGGTGCCCTGTGCTTGTTACAGTACATGAGTTTAAAGGGAAAGTGCCTTTCCTTCCTCATCATGTAAATGGTGGTGTACTGTTGAAGAGTTTATCATAACAGTTAAAGAGACAGGTTTATTATTGTGTTTATGATGGCCAGAAGTCATTCATTCAGCACATGCAGTACTTTAAAGGTCCCGTGAAGTGCTTTGAAATGTGCATTTGTTTTATTCAATGCTTAACGTAATCTCAACCAAAACATGAAGAGAGGTTGGAACAGTGTAGCTCCTCCCCTTTAAGAAAAACAGCCAATAGCATTTTGTTTTTATCACCGCTCTGCCAGTGAGAGTGGTTGAGCTTAAGCGCATAAAATGTGAAGCATCTTGAAGGGGGCGGGGCATGTCAGATACTAGAGAGCATTTGATTGGTCAAGATTTGATGAGAAACTGAAGTATGAGGTGACGTGAATAAAACAGTTGATCCATATAGGGGGAAGTGACAAACGACAAGCCTTACATGTTTGTATTAGTTTTATATCTTCTAAACGTACATTTTGTCACTGTTTTGGAGCACACTAGCTGATAGATGTCCTAAAAACTAACAATACTGACACTAACATCTAAAAAACTTAATTTTAATTTCATGGGACCTTTAAGTAATTTTGCATTCAAAAGGACTGACGCACTCTTTGTTTGTGTGTGCAGGTACAACCAGGAGCTCAAGCAGAAAGAAGCGGAAGTGCAGCAGACTTGAAAAGCCACAAAAGTGCTCTGCTGTTGTTCAGTTACTGTAAAAGCAATGAATCAGCCTTTTGCACACTACCGCCATGTGATTTAGATCAAAGAAATCGAAATAGAGGTTTATTTTACCAAAAAATAATTTCTTATTTAAATTCTGTCACGCACATCAGTTGTGATACAGTGATTGTATTTCTGGTGTTCTCTATTGATCCGTTTCTCAATTTTAAAGGGGTCATATCCTAATAATAATAATAATAATAATAAAAAAGGTGTGCCTATAAAAGCGCTCGTTTTTATTTGTGCCAAAACATTTTTCAACACAAATAAATGTACAAATTCCTCATTAATATCTGTCACTTGTATGATAAAATGATGCTAAATTACTGTTTATAAAAAAGGACAAATTTCCACTCACTCGTTTGTTACTGCTAGATTTATTTAAAATGTTTGTACATGAACAGTGTTGCCAGATTGGGTGGTCCATCAATGGACAAAACGTAACTGTGTGCTTTTACTCCATTCACTTAGTGACCAGTGCGTAGCACAAACCGCGTTAGCCCACCCGCAAGGAGGTGAAGGAAAGTTGTATCAAAACTGACTCCCCGGACTAATCTGACTCCCCTTTGCATGCACATGCATCACGCAGCCCCTGCAGTTAAACTCACAGCGGTTTATCATAAAAATTGACATCAAGAACGAACATAAAAACGTTGTCTGATTGACAATCAGCACTTAGATGTGTTCAAAAGAATGTGAAACACCAAATGGGTCGAATTTAAGCATTTACGACCTTATTTTTACCTGACTTAACTCCTGTGTCCTGCTTCTGTCAAACAAGTCATCATTTCGTGAGTTGTCAAAGGAATCATTTTTAGGCTCACCAGATTTACTAGAGACACAGTGGAGCATAACTAATTGATATCCTTAAAAGTAACAGACTGAAACTAACATCTAAAATACTTTATTTTAATTTCACGGAACATTAATGCAAAGAATTTATAAACTACTTAAATATCATATTTAAAAAATAAATCTACAATATCTAGGCTAATAGGTAGTGTAATCTACACAACAATAAGTGCAGTGTTGTGATGTGATCCGGTTATGTTGTATTTTTACTATTGTGGTTTTGTGACTGTTGGTGTTAGTTGCTGAATGGTTAAAAATTATGACAGTTAAAGTAACTAGGCTTATTTCTGATTTAAATAAATTTTAATTAAATAAAATATTAATCAATAATTTGGGTGTTTTTTTGTGTGGGTTTCGGGCTTGAAAAAGCTATATCTGGCAACACTGTACATGAAATCAAACCTTTTTAGCTTCGCTCACTCGCAGATTGTGGGTTTGCTGTTACTGTATCTAATATAGATTTTTAACTCCATGCTGAATATATATAATGTGACAACCAAAAAATAATCGGCTAAAATGTGCCGTACAAACTGCTTAGCTCAGACTGAAATAATATTTAGGCATATTGTTAAAAAAAAAAAAAAAAAAAAAAAAAAAAAAAAAAAATTTTTTATTTTAAAAAAAAAAAAAAAAAAAAAAAAAAAAACTCAAGATTGTTTGAGTTCAGGAAATTGCAATAATAAGTTAATTCCTCATCTTATGACCCCTTTAAGATCCAACAATAATAACTAATAGGTAAAATTCTATTGCATGAATGTACTATATGCTACCACATTTTTTTAGCATTAGATATTTAGGTCAGATGCATTAGGTCATTCACAGGAATAGCCTGCAGACTTTGCTCTTTACGTAGACAGAACAAACACACAATGATAGACAGAATGTTCAAAGTGTTTTAGCTATATTGCAAATAATAGTACTGTAATATCTCTGTCAATTAATGTATTTATTAAATCACAATCAAAACGTCATGTATTATTTGTATTATATTTTTTGTCTAAATTTTGCAATCTCACACCTTTGCATTTTGAGAGCACTTTTTGTCCTAGAATTTATCTGAAGGGTCATTAAAGCATTCTGGATCATCTCCATTGCTAAAGCAGGAGTCAAGGGTGTATGACAAACACATGCACTTCTTTGTTGCCTTGTGCTAAATTAAGAGCGTTAATCCCCTTTAAACCTGTTTTCAGCGTATCCTTCACACCGGCTCTAAATGAAGTAAGCCATGCCTTGAATCATCCATCTGTCTCCAAACTTCTACAGTACGTCACACTTCACCTCTGCTGCAGCCCACACGGTTGTCAGATGTGAACAGTACAGAATCACAAGTGTGATCAGAAGTTGCTGAGACATTTATTTCATTATGTTAATGTACTTATGACTGAAATTGAAATTGTTATATAGATTCAACCCACACTTTGCGAATCTATATCTTCTACAAGAGGGAATTCATATTGTAAAAAGATAAAAAGTTGGATCATTAAGAATCCTCTCTACCTGATTGAGGACACAATTCTCATACAAAACTATTCATAATTCCCAACAATTTTTTCATCCTGTCAATAACAGGTGCATCAACTTGAGTTTACACTGTGCTGATAGGGTGCCAAACCACATTGTAAAGAAATAAAAACAACAAAGAATAAAAATGATTAAAAACAGATTCAAATGTGTTAAAACAGGTTTTAAAGGTATGAAAAAGAAAAGAAAGGCATAAAAGTGTGGACATAGCACAGTGTTCATTCAGTAAAGGCACAGCTAAACAGATGTGTTTTAAGTCTTGATTTGAATGTGCCTAATGTTGGAGCACATCTGATTATTTCTGGAAGCTGATTCCAGCAGCAGGGGGCACAGTAGCTGAAGGCCGATTCACCCTGCTTTGACTGAACTCTTGGAATTTCTAATTTACTTGATCCGAATGATCTGAGTGACCTGTTAGGTTTGTATTCAGTGAGCATATCTGTAATGTATTGAGGTCCTAGGCCATGTAGTGATTTATAGGCAAGTAATAATACTTTAAATTCTATTCTGAGTGTAACTGAGCCAGTGTAAAAACCTGAGGACAGGTGTGATGTGCTCGGATTTTCTGGTTCTGGTCAGAAAACTGTCTGACTGTCTTTTTGGGAAGCCCAGTGAGGAGTCCATTACAGTAATCCACCCTACAGGTGATAAAAGCATGAACAAATCCTCAATGGAAACAAAGCATTTAATTCTTGCAATGTTTTTGAGATGATAGTATGCTGATTTAGTTACAGCTTTGACATGACTAAAGATTCTTTGTTTACTCCATTGAGACGTAGATACAAAATGTGTGATGCAACATAGTTGGAGCCAATCAGAGCTTAAATTTACAACAAATTGGAGCCAGATTTTGGAGCAACCTAAATTTAAAGTTACCAAGTGTGACGCAGCAGAAGGAAAAATAATAGTCTGCTATCTTTTGCAGTTACTCAAAAAATATTTTTGCATAGTAAAGATAGGCAGCTTTTATGCTGTTCGCTTTGATAGAGTGCTGTAATACCAACGCTGTTATATAGTTTGAAAGCTGTTTTTGTTTGGATAATGTTGTTTTATATGTGCTGATTTAAGAACTTATCTCAGGTTTTGCGATAAGTTTCAAATTTTAATGTTTTTAGATGACCATTGTACATAGGAAATGAAGGATATGTGCTGTGAGGGTAAAAAGAATGCATTTATAGGGTTTGGACTTTGAACCAGTTCACCTGACATGAATGACGACTCTGTGTGGTGAAATACTTGGCTGTTGTGAATACAAAAAATGAAGTAAACATTTAAATAGGTAAAGAGTCATGTGAAAGTCTCACTTTTACTCCTCATGTTTGGTTGTGTGAGTAACCTCTGAAGGCAATAGATGTCACTGAATCAATGTCAATCGTATGATGGTTAATAAAGTGATATACGGCAGCATACACTGTAAAAAAAAATATCTGTTAATTAACATTTTCCGTATTTTGTGATTCACAAGTGTTTTCTGTTTATTTGTGATTGTGATTTGCATTATTGGAACTTGATCTCTGCTTTGTCGACTTTTGATGTTGAAAATTCAGCTCTAAAGTTTAACAGAGTGGCTTTTATTGACATTTTAGTAGTTTGAAATAATATAATGTATAATATACAGGGAAATAAGTCTGTAAAATAACAGAAAATGCACTGGCAGTTTATTACAAGGTTTTTGTGGCGTAATATACAAACCAACCCAGACAATATATCACTTTAAATAATTAAAAATGTTAATAAAAGTCACTTTTTTTAAAGACTTTTCAAAGTTGAAAGTTGCTGGAAGAAAGATTAAGGTCCCATAAAGCAATTCAAATGCATAAATAAACGAGGAAAACTAAAAACATGAATCACAAAATACGGAAAACTGCTAGTATATTATATATACAATTTTTTTACAGTGTACATTTGTGTAGTTACAAGGATAACTGCTAGTAACCTATAACTAGTAACTCCTGTATAAGCAACACTGGTTGAATTTTTTAATCCTGTAAAACCTCCTCTTCACCTGACTGAATGAATCCTCTATGTACAGAAATAGTTGGCAGTTGTGAGTGCAAATAATAAAGTGAACATTACAAGAGGGAAAGAGTCTTGTGAAAGTCTAACTTATGCCATGCTGTTAGAATTGGTCACTTTTAAGGAATAAGTTTCATTTAAATTCCATTGATGGATCAGTAATTTGCTTACTATATAACTCATTTGTCATTGTCACGTTTCCGGTAAGGAGATCATAGTTATACTGTAGATCTTGCTTGCTTCGTAATTATTTAACAAAAACAACAGATAATATATCTAGTAGTATGCCAAGCAAAAAAACAACAAAAAAAACAGCTTGCACTAAGGCAGTGGTGTCAAGCTCCGTCCCAATTCGCATATTTATACTGCGCCCTAAAAGTATGTACGTGAAGGAAAAATATATACTTTTGAGTGTGTAACAGAAGAGTATGCAAGCTTTGGGACATACTACTTCCTCGTTAACAGATCGTTGTGTTGCTGAGCCCTGTCAATCATCCACACATCATCCACATTTCTGTCATATTTAATTTCCTACCTTATTGGAGAAGCAGCAGCAGGTTAATCTCCTCAGGTCTTTGGATAATTATGCATTCAGATGTTAATGTCCAAACACGCCTTTGTATAAGTTCAGTATTGTTGTTGCAGGTGAAATATAACACAGAAAACGCGATTGAAATATTTTCCAGTGGGCTAGATATTAATTAACAGTCATACAAACATCTTTACCGAAGTCTCTCTACTTAAAGGTTGGTCTGGCGCATCCATCATGTTTGTAGTTTATTAACACTATTCACCTACGTTTGTAGTTCTAATCCAATTCACGTCCAATGCCCAATGTACCGTGGGCAATATCAGCGGTTCGAGTATGGACGGTTCTTTTTTTACCGGAAATAGTAAACCATCCAGGAACCTTTGACACACTCTTTTCAACATTTGGGACATACTAATTCTATTTTTAAATACTATTTAGGACGGATAGTATGCGAATTGAGATGCAGCATCAGTTTCTGGAGGGCCGCAGCTCTGCACAGTTTAGTTCCAACTCTAATTAAACACACCTGATCGTACTAATTGAGTCCTTTAGGCTTGTTTGAAACCTACAGGCAAGTGTGTTGAAGCAGGGTTGGAACTAAACTGTGTAGGTTACACTGAGGCATAGACAAGAACCCACAAGTGAAGTTTCACAAACTAATTTCGAGAGGAGCACGTGATATGAACGACGACAGCTGATACCTATCACTAACCATTAGCCAACCAATCAGATCATTACAAATCACTATAAATACCCTGCCAAAAAATCTCATTCCCTATCTTCATTTTCGGAAACCCCCCCTCCTCCCCTATCATTCCCCTATCCTTCTCCCTGATTGGGCGACACGGCGACTCAACGAGAAAACCAGGGTTCAAGTGCTATTTGAACCAGTGGGTACTCTCTGAGCGGAGTTTGCATGTTCTCCCCGTGTTCGCGTGGGTTTTCCCCGGGTACTCCGGTTTCCTCCCACAATCTAAAAACATGCATATAAACGAACCGTAATAATCAGTCACAAGCACATAAACACACACTTACCGTATTAATTAGAACCAAAGGGAGGCTTTCGAGAAACACCTGATCTCGTATCCCTTCTAATGCTCATTGACCAGGCGGGAACCTTGGGCTCACCTATCTCCGAGCTCAGGGTTCTCTCCCGGGACAGCATGCCAAATCTGCTATCATAGTCGAGCATTATCTAAGTGCGAACTCTTGAAATAGCAGTTTCAGTTTAGTTTGCAACTGGGTTTTAGGTATATCATAAAGTTAGCCTGGCTTTAATCACTCTTTGTTGCCATGGTATTTTATGCTGCACAGCTAAACCACTCCAGGGCAGGTTATATTCTGGTTTAGAGATCACAAACTGAGATTCAATCAATAAACAATGATTAAAGTGACCCATCTCTGACGCAATAAAAACACGCCCACCGTTTCACTTGCTCCAAATTAAAGATCACTTAATAGTAAAACACTTTTAAAGATAATATTGTCTGGTTTTAACAAAGGGAATATTTAGTATAATTATTTTAAATGGTTTATATAGTTATTATATCCATAATCAATTACACAAATTTTAGAGCAAAAAAAGACAATTGGTCAAAATAGCAAAACTCTTCTGTTTTTAGATATATAAATTTTTGACAATAAATACCAATGTTTTAACTTCAGAAGAGTTAAGAAATCAATATTTGGTGGAATAACACTGATTTTCAATTAACAAATGAAATCATGTAATATATTGACCAGTTGTCATCATCTTGAAAAACAAAAAAAACAAACTAAGACATTATTTTTTTATTTGATAGATAGATAGATAGACAGACAGACAGACAGACAGACAGACAGACAGACAGACAGACAGATAGATAGATAAGCAAATTTAGTTTATTAACATTTGTTTAATTTAATTATATATACATTTACAGATATACAGCAGTAATGCAAAACTAAATTTTTTTTTTTTTTAAGAAAAAGCTTATATAAGCTTATATTTTTGATTGTCTGTATACCTATACAGTACATCTACACAAACTAATTTCACAACTTCACTTGCACTGTTCTCATTTAAGGACAGTTCTTTTCATCTTACTGCATAAATGTTTTTAAATTCTTCATATTTTTTAAAAATATTTTACTCTATGGCTGTGAATTGTGCCAATTCTCTTGCGAGAAGTCAACCACAGTTATCTTTTTGTTTCAAGGCATGTGATTGGCTGTTTGCTACTGAGGTCTTACCTTCAAATCAGCATCAAAGCCTGATAGCACTGGTTTGATTGTGTCAACTCAAATTAATCCTGTAATCCTGAGTTTTTTTCAGCCACCATCATGGTACAGGACCCAGAACAAACTCAGTAGTATAAATACAGAGAATAACAAGAACGTAATCTAAACACAGGTGAGCACTGTATAGACCATTTCAATGTGGTCATGTCATTGGCCCATGAACAATTCCTGCTTGTTATCAAACTATTTCATAACTGTAACAAGAGGCAATTCAATCATAACTTAATGTTAAAACAGCCATTATAACATTATTTATCAATATGTGGCTCTTTTTGGATTCTCGGAAGCTATATAAATTAAAAATGTAAAACAGGAAATACATTGGCTCCATTGTTTTGTTTACATCCCTCAAAATGGTCTATACATTATGCACTTATACACTACTTAATACAATATGCCCTCAACCAACTAGTTTATGAAATGTAAAAGTTTATTTTGTCATTCACCGTCAGAATCTGAAAGCCACAAACCATCTACTGTGTAAATAAAGATGTCAGTTGAGTGCACAACATGTCCCAAATTTTACACTTCATTCATTATCCAGGCATTTAAAGTGCACTTTTTCTTTTGAAAATGTTCAGTGTGAAACACGTTCACAGAATATACTTTTCTGGCAGATCCATAATTACTAAATCACTATGCAATTTCGGATGCAGCCCATGAAAACAAAGGAAAAAGTAACTGAACAGAAGAAAGAATTAATAAATTTCAAATTAAGAGTCCTCAACATGACCAGACCATGGTAATCCCAACCATTATGCACTTGTGTTAATTACAATTCTACACTGTAAACAGCTATTTGCACTGTATCTTTTTGCACTGTAAACAGCTATTTGAAACCTATTTCATTTGAGCCGATTAAAGTTCTCAATTTCTCAGCACAGACCAACCAGGAAATCTGATGTTGTGAAGCGATGGCATATATTTCTACACTTGAAGTCCACTTGTTTTTTAAAATATCATGTTCACTAGCTGAATAGGTGAAAAACTACACTACTCACTGTCAATAAAGGCAACTTATTCAATCATGTACATACATAAATATATTATAAATAATGAACGATTTCCAGCAATAGACTTATATTGCCTTCTGATTTATCATTCATTCACTATACTAGTACTTAATCAAAAGTTATAATTCTGTAAACTGTCTTTAGGGGTTTTTTAAATGCTCAACAAAGCAAACTATGCAATGCCTATGGAGAAAATAAATTGCATGAAATTTGATCTGACTAGCACTGACCGATTCGACTGAGCCTTTGGAGAATTAATCAGTAAACTATACTGAACTATACTGAACCAATGGCAGTTAAAGGAGTACAGGCCGTCACTACTATGTCTATTTTCCATGAGGGGGTCAAACAGGTACAATTAAATGCTGTCCACTTCAGCTTTATTGTTGCCTTGCTACCGTGACCAACCCATCATCTCGTGCTTTCAAGGTCAAGCCTGAAACTGCTGCACTGGCACTTCCAATTCATCTCAGTGACATTTGACACTCTCTCTGTTCCACTCTCTTCTCAGTTTCCCCCTTTCTTTTTTTTACACACTGATGAGTTACAGATACAGAAATGCAGCACTGGTGGTGCATTTTAAGTATTCTGCCATATTAATAATATGCTTGAGGCTAAGTGATGTTGCAGGTAAATTAATTTAAGGCAGACCTGCTTATCCCACCTGGTTTCCCCATGACTTTTTTTTCCCCATGTTGTACCAAAGAGCGGTGCACGTGTTTGCTCGTGTGAGTTTGAAGGGGGTGTGAAGGGGATGGTGCATAAGACAGGAAGCGCAATAGAGAGCGGTGTTCTCTGAGGACAAATGCAGACACAGCGATTAATCCAGTGTGAAGGACACTAGATAAGTGGCACTCGATCTCACAGCAGTGAAAGCACGAGACCACCTTTTCCTGGGGAACTAATAATACACTAATTATTAAGAGACCACTTGAACATCCTTAATTTTTTTTGTTTTACCAATTATTGTAGTGTTTGATTAAAATGCTTTTGATTTATTCTATAAGCTACTGAAGTTTTTTTGTTTTTTTAATTTAGACCAAAAGACAAATGGTCAAAATTGTTTATATTCATTTGACAACACAATAACAATGTTTTACCTCCAGATGAGTAAAGAAATCAATATTTGGTGGAATAACACTGATTTTCAATTAACAAATGTAATTATGTAATATAATGACCAGTTTTCGTTATCTTGAAAAACAAAACAAAACTAACTAAGACATTACTTTTATTTGAAATGTAGACAGACAGACAGACAGACAGACAGACAGACAGACAGACAGATAGATAGATAGATAGATAGATAGATAGATAGATAGATAGATAGA
>CAIGQV010016298.1:2089029-2115065 GCA_903798115.1 Danio jaintianensis | reverse complement strand
TGTGTGTGTGTGTGTGTGTGTGTGTGTGTGTGTGTGTGTGTGTGTGTAAGCTGGTCTCCATCCTCTATACTGTATATGAACATAAAGTAGTTATTTAACAGAATGTAGAAGCTGCTCTTTTCAGTACAGTCATAGTGAATGGAGACCAGCTAAGACTGAAAACATTCCTTTGCTCAGAAACAAAGAGAGTCATAAAGGTTTGGATGAAATGAGAATGGTGTAAATGGTGGCAGAACTTTTGATTTTATGTCAACTGTCCCTTTAATATAGAAATGGCTGGAAGATTTAATCATGCAGAACAGAAGCTTATCTCAATGTCACTTTTCCTCTATTATTGGACTCCTCTGTGGTTTCAAGTACCCACACAACTGTTATGAAGCGGAAGGATCGGTCTATTTTGTCATGGGGATTTAAAAGCTGTAGTAAACAAATATGTTTCTTTATTCTATCATGTACCAGAACGTACCGAATGATTACATGCAATGGAAAAATAAATATGCAATGATAAATTCTAAATATATACATTAATTTGCACATGTAGGCCTTTCATGACCCTACATATAATAAACCACTGGAGGGCGCTTACAGACGAATTCCCACGAAGCCTGAGGTGATTGGAAATGCTTCCCAGATGTCCTTAGGAAGATACAGGCCGTCTGAAACACGAAGGCCACGTATTTAGGTATTATTTTGTGTTCAAAGTTCCCCATAAGATACAACAGGGTTATTTTATATAAAATGTGGTTTCGATGGAAAATGCTTATGCAAGTAAATATGAGAGCTAAACACGACGGTACACTTGCTGCCTTTAAAAGATGCCCTTACGAAAATGAAAAGAAATTGACGTAATTTTTTTAATCTACCAATATTATAATTTTCCATGGTTAATATTTGCAAGGGTAGTAGGTCTACGTAATCGTTAGATTTTGTGTTTGCAACGTAGTTTTCATTTGAGGGTGAATATATTTCCGAAGAGAACAAAGTCTTCAAAACGCTTCTATGACCTGTATTACCTCCGTATGTTGGTTAATGAAGTGTATGGATGAAGTACTTGTCAGAAAAGTTTTTTTTTTTCCTTTCCATAAAGCGCCATACATTCAGAGAATGAATTTGTACTTAGAGTACATTGTGTTTGTCATTTTAGTCTGCAGTGTGAACTTGTCATAGTACTAACGTTTTGTTTTCTCATAACATGTATTATTAGAACTATAAAGTTGTTTTTATGGTTGTACAGTCAGGCAGGTTTATTTTTAACGTTGTTAGCTTTAATAAGTAATTCGTCATAATATCAGAATTTCCAAGAAATGTTTAGAATGGCATACCAAATAGCTATTAATCACCTTAGGGCCATTATTTATTTCTGACTGGAATGAAAACAAGGTTGCGATGAATAGAAACAATGTATTTAGTAGATGGTATACTGTTACTCAACATGTTCAGCAGATGAAATATCTTCACAAAGAAGACTTACAGTACATAAGACAAAACCTTTTTCCATTTTTGAAAGTGTTTGTAAATCCTGAATGTCTGTCCCTCGCAAATTTATTTCTATATGGCATCTTCTCTGACTAGGACTATTCCCACTAAAGTTACTGAATCTCTCATATCCATATAAACCTGCAGACCCTCAGTGATGAAGGCAGTGAACAGAAACCACCAGCAGATGCTGAGAGCGTGAGCAAAAAAAAAAAAAAAAAGCCCTGCAGGAAACCTTCAGGACAAGGTCACCTTAACATACACACGCCCTGCTCATGAGGTCACTCGTCTAGAAAATATATAAATTCTGACCGTTTTCAACCCATACCTGCTCTATAGAGGCATGGAGGACAACAAAACGAATGTTGCAGTAGTTATCATAAGACATACATTCATCATACGACTGACAACTCAGCAGTTTTAAGAGAAAGTTATTTTTAGCACATTATTGCTTGTGAAAGAACAAAATGGTGTAGAGAGTCTGAGTCGTGTGTGTTGTGGACTGAGCTTTTGAGAAAATGTACAAAATACCTGTGCATTCTGTCTAATTATCAGTATTTAAACCTTATTTTTCCACAAACTTTCCAAGGAATCGTTTTTGTGGATATTCAGAAGAGAAACGCTTCAGTCAATAATAAGTCTCGGCTGAAAGTTGGCAGGCCACAACAGTAAATAGTGAACGAAAGCTGGCTGGTAGGGGACTAATGGGTAGTGGTGTCCTTGACGCTAACAGATGTTCTATTATCTCTAAAATCATGCAGAAAATGTTGCTTAAACACAAGCTAATACTGCTTGACTCAGCTTTACGGTATATACAAAGCGTTTCTGTACACCACAAACCTCTTTAAGAATCTGTCGTGAAAACAGCTCTTGTGGGTGGACAGTACAAAGGTCATATAATGTCGGCCTTAAACCTAAATGCCCTTTTCCACAGTCTTATAGTAGAACAGTATGGAAAAGCTTTAGGTTTCTCTGGGTTTACTTTGGATATATTATATTATATAATAATTATAATTTATTTATAGAATTAACTATAAACTGAGTAAAATATTAATATTCGTTATACAAAGGTCTGAACATTTTTATTTTAAATGTGGAACACATCACTAGTTACAGAATAAAACAACAATGCTTTAATATAAAATGGTACCAAAGTTTCTGATATAATATAATATAATATAATCATTCATTCATTCATTTTCCTTCGGCGTAGTCCCTTTATTCATCAGGGGTCACCACAGCGGAATGAACCACCAACTTATTCAGCATATGTTTTACACAGTGGATGCCCTTCCAGCTGCAACCCAGTACTGGGAAACACCCATACACACTCATTCACACACATACACTACGGCCAATTTAGTTTATTCAATTCACCTATACCGCATGTCTTTTGAAACCCACGCCAACACGGGAACAACAATATAATATGGGGAGAATGATATAATATAATGGCAAATTCCACACAGAAATGCCAACTGACCCAGCCGGGACTCAAACCAGCGACGACCTTCTTGCTGTGAGGCGACAGCACTAACCACTCAGACACCGTGTCGCCCCATATAATATAATATAATATAATATAATATAATATAATATAATATAATATAATATAATATAATATAATATAATATAATATAATATAGGCGGGGCGACGCGGTGGCGCAGTGGGTAGCACGTTCGCCTCACAGCAAGAAGGTCGCTGGTTCAAGCCTCGGCTGGGTCAGTTGGCGTTTCTGTGTGGAGTTTGCATGTTCTCCCCGTGTTCGCGTGGGTTTCCTCCGGGTGCTCCGGTTTCCCCCACAGTCCAAAGACATGCGCTATAGGTGAATTGGGTAAGCTAAAATTGTCCGTAGTGTATGCGTGTGAATGAATGTGTATGGATGTTTCCCAGAGATGGGTTGCAGCTGGAAGGGCATCCGCTGCATAGAACATATGCTGGATAAGTTGGCGGTTCATTCCGCTGTGGCGACCCCAGATTAATAAAGGGACTAAGCCGAAAAGAAAATTAATGAATGAATAATATAGGCGACGCGGTGGCGCAGTGGGTAGCACGTTCGCCTCACAGCAAGAAGGTCGCTGGTTCCGCCTCGGCTGGGTCAGTTGGCATTTCTGTGTGGAGTTTGCATGTTCTCCCCGTGTTCGCGTGGGTTTCCTCCGGGTGCTCAGGTTTCCCCCACAAGTCCAAAGACATGCGGTATAGGTGAATTGGGTAAGCTAAAATTGTCCGTAGTGTATGTGTGTGTATGAGTGTGTATGAATGTTTCCCAGTGATGGGTTGCGGCTGGAAGGGCATCCGCTGCGTAAAACATATGCTGGATAAGTTGGCGGTTCATCCCACTGTGGCGACCCCAGATTAATAAAGGGACTAAGCCGAAAAGAAAATGAATGAATGAATGAATAATATAATATAATATAATATAATATAATATAATATAATATAATATGGGCAGCACGGTGGCGCAGTGGGTAGCACAATCGCCTCACAGCAAGAAGGTCGCTGGTTCGAGCCCCGGCTGGGTCAGTTGGCATTTCTGTGTGGAGTTTGCATGTTCTCCCCGTGTTCGCGTGGGTTTCCTCCGGGTGCTCCGGTTTCCCCCACAAGTCCAAAGACATGCGGTATAGGTGAATTGGGTAAGCTAAATTGTCCGTAGTGTGTGAATGAGTGTGTATGGATGTTTCCCCGTGATGGGTTGCAGCTGGAAGGGCATCCGCTGTGTAAAACATATGCTGGATAAGTTGGTGGTTTATTCTGCTGTGGCGACCCCAGATTAATAAAGGGACTAAGCCGAAAAGAAAATGAATGAGTAATATAATATAATATAATATAATATGCGACGCGGTGGCGCAGTGGGTAGCATGTTCGCCTTACAGCAAGAAGGTCGCTGGTTCGAGCCTCGGCTGGGTTAGTTGGCATTTCTGTGTGGAGTTTGCATGATCTCCCCGTGTTCGTGTGGGTTTCCTCCGGGTGCTCCGGTTTCCCCCACAGTCCAAAGACATGCGCTATAGGGTAGGCTAAATTGTCCGAAGTGTATGAGTGTGAATGGGAGTGTATGGGTGTTTCCCAGTGATCGGTTGCAGCTGGAAGGGCATCCGCTGCGTAAAACATATCCTGGATAAGTTGGCGGTTCATTCCGCTGTGGCAACCCCTGATGAATAAAGGGACTAAGCCGAAAAAAAAGAAAATGAATGAATGAATAATATAATATAATATAATATAATATAATATAATATATTTTAAAAATCTGCCCAATATTGATTTCTTTATTATCTTTTTATTTTCTCAACAAAAAAGACTCAAAATAACATGATTTTTATTTTAAAAATGTAAAAATTGCTATCAGACCTTTACAGAATAACCTAAAAAATGTAAAAAATATAATGCAAAAAAAAGAAAATATTTGTGTTTTTACTCACTGAGGAAATAAAATAAAGCCTATTATTATCAATAATAATAAAGTCTATTATTAATTAAATAATTCATTATGATTAAATTAAAATATCAGAAAGTGCTTGGAGGCATAGTGTCTGTTAGAAACAAACTTAAAAAACACAAGTATCCATTAGTGTGTCACATAACAACCAAAACACCCCAAATACACCTTAATGTACCTGCATTAGTAAAATGGATTCCCTGTATTGACTTATTTGGAAATTAAACTTTTGGTCACAATCAGTGCCGCATTTAGACATGGCAGGAAACAGTGAGGTCACAAAGTCAAATTCAGTTTATGTTTAGGGACTGAAGGGAGAGAAAGCCTGAAAAAGGCATCAGTCTGTTGAAGTGTTGTGATGTGGCTCATTCGGCTCTCTGGATGCTCCTGTAATTTCAGAGTCTGTCTGTCGTACATAGATACCGCTTAGCTAGTTGCCATGGCAACAGAGGCAGTGACTCAGCGAATGTCTTCTGAGGTGACAGACTAGACTTTTTATTTGATGGAGACACAAACCTGGTTCGTTCACCAACAAGATGATGTTTATTCATGTTGAGGGTCCTTGAGGATGCTTCAAGGTGGATGGGGGACAAAAACACCCTGAAGCAGCCTCAGGACATGTCATTAGTGGGGAATAAGTGGGAAAAGAATTGCTCCCATCAATCTCCCATCACGCGCTGCAAACCACTCATTCCTTGTTAAGAAAAATACAGAAGGAAAATCATGTGGTTAAAGCCCAAGAGATAATATAAAAACAATAAAATCTAGAAAATCGTTTTTGTTTTATGTGGGCAAAAAAAGGATTCTTGTAGCGTGAAAATATTCTGAATTAACCACAAAAGACATGTGACATGTTTGGAGGATGTTTTTTGGTCTTTTTAAATGAGCCGAGACCACTGCTATGTATAAGGCGATGCTAAGCTCTCAAATTTCAACTAAAATATCTTAATTTGTGTTGTGAAGATGAACAAAGGTCTCAGGGTTTTGGAACAATTTAGTTTATTCAATTCACCTATAGCGCATGTCTTTGGACTGTGGGGGAAACCGGAGATAGGACATTTTAATTACAAACCACTGAAATCGTGATCAGAAAAATTAATTATAATGCCTCAAGACAATCATGTTTATGACAGATTTATGACAAGTTATTTTGTCTTGGTAATGTCAAGTTGTCATGCCAAAGACAAAAACAGGATGTGATGTATTTGTTTATATCAAGTTGTCATAACAAACAATGTCATCTTTGCATTAAAAATGACAAAACTGAGCAAATGACACTTAATAACAATTGTTACAAGCATGCATAAAATCTCATTCACATTCATGACGTTATGATTATAAAGGTTTCTAATGAACACCCCTTCAAGTAAAGTCTTACCCAAAAAACTAACCTCTCATTCCTTAAACAACACCTGAGAAGTATTCATTGTTTAATGAAACTTTCCTATTGATTAATGTGCTATTTGCAGCACATTTCTGTATTTAGTTGTATTGTAAATATTTGCTGCGTATTCTTTATTTGGTTGTTTTGTAAATATTAGCAGCGCACATATGTATTCAGCTGCATTGTTAATATTTGCAATGCATTTCGGTGTTTGGTAGTATTATGAACTGCAATACCTGGAAGTGCTTTTGCTCAGCGTTTCCCTGAAACATCACCTTGGAACATTTATCAGCCAATCAAACCTTCAGCAAACCTGTAAATTATTTGAACAGAGTAGTCTAATTGTCCAGAGAAAATCTGGAAATTCAGAGACTGATTCTACTTTGTTTTTGTGTCTCCCTTTCTGGTTCAATCATCACAGCGGTTACTAATAAATCTATGGTATTCATATAAGGATTTAACATATTTGCAGAGTAATCTAAATTGGCTATCACCTGGAACATCAAGAGAATGTCAGTGTTTGGTGTGGCGATGTCTTATCTACTGATCTACAACTCTTTGTTGAGGCACCAGACAGTAGAAAGTTCCTGTCTTATTTCCATTGACAACTTCTATTTTTAATGATTCCAGGATATGAGTAAAGTAAAGATCAATATCAGGGCTAGAATCCATACTAGAGGAAAGGCAGAGAAAGTATTTGAGGTTAAAATAGGCCTGCTGCTCATTTGCATAACAATAAAAAGCACAGCTCTAAGATTTAAATGTTACATCATTAAAAAGAGCTCAGTTTGTTCCATTTTAACCTGCTCGCAACATCCAATTGTGATTTGTGAATAATTAGGGATATGTTCCGAATATTCATGATCATAAAATTAATTTAGACATCATTGGTTCAGTTCAAAAACTCTTCTTCTGGTTTGTGTCATCAACTAAGAAGAGATTATATTTGTGAGTCATTCTTATCAGAGAATGATTCGGTGCTTAGTATCTATCTCCTTATGTTCTCACCTTGAGTTTGACAAATCTGATCTTGACGGTTCAGTTTTTGACATTGACTGCTGCTGTATTTGTGATTTTGTACGCTCTGTATACATGTATACATGTTTTCAAGGTGGCTCGTAGCTTGGTCAAGGGTGTGTGTGTGTGTGTGGGTGTGCTTATACTTCTGTGTTCACAAACACATGTGAAAGGGTCTAGAAATTCATATCACTTTCCTTTTCTTCCTATTTTCATATCTTATCAAATCATCTTACATATTAATGCACTCCTGCATATTGTGAATCTGGCCTGGTTTAACCCATAAAACTGGTATTTAGATTGATTCAGCTATATTACTTAATTGTTTTGACAAACCAAATCTATTACTTATTGTAGATCTTGCAATGTTAGGCTACCATTTCTTTTGCATTGTAGCATACTTAGTATTTAGCGATCATCATCTGCTTTTCAACTTTCTATTTCTATAATATATTATTCTTGGTCAAAGCTCATATGTTCTGTCAAGAACTGTGAAGAAACTATTTATGATTATCATAACAGTTTAAGTAAAAAAGTTTTTAAAAGTCATGTGACTTTCTTACAGTGTTTGATATGTCTGTTTTGCTTTGCATTCACATACTACAGTACTCAAACCGGTTACATCTTTTGGCTTTACACAAGATTGTTTTCCACCATGACTTAAGAATAATCCCAAGGGCATCTTATGCTTCAAATGAACATCTGACATTTCTTACAAAGGCGTTCATTGTGATGGTCATTGAAGTTCAGATGTGCTTGAATAATAGCATTTAATCATTTTACATCAGTTTTCCACTCCTAAATTTGTATTAATTTCCACATGAAGAAGATCCTTTTGTAACCTTGTTCTTGGAAACGTTGCTCTTTTTTATTGCTTATTATTATTAATTTTTATTTCTAAATGCCTTTAACCTAATTGAAACTTTTTAATTGCTGCTTTTTTAAGTAGAATCAAAAAGACAGCCTGCGGTTGTACAGTAGGTTAATTGCACTTTTTGTGCTATTTAGAAATGAATTAGTAAAGGAAAAACCCGAAGCAGAAACAACAGAAACGACTTACAGTAATAGAATAAATGAAATGGAAAATGTTGTTAAACCATGATGATGAAATCTGTTAAGGGCGCGCAGACATATGTTCATACATCTGTCTAAATATAACCTGAGAATCCTAAAAACAGCTTTTTTTTTCGCCGCCGGGCATCCTCGATCCTTCTCCTCGGTTCTACGGCTCTTGCGTCACGCGTTTTTACATCACTCTCTTTACCCTGTCCTGTTCTAGCAGAGGCTTTTACGTCTCTTTACGCAACACTATTGTAAAGTGATTCCCACCCTGATTTCGCGAGCTGCACGACTTTGTTACGTGTTTGGAGGCTCTGCTTTTGATTGGCGCCGGTCGGCGGTGGGCGGGACTCGGCCCCGCCGCTGGATATATTACGCGGGGCACCTTGGAGAGAGCCGGGTACGGCTCCATGTCACGGTGGGCTTAGTGCTCCGGGAAGGGGTGTAGTTTTACAAAGGAGGCAAGAAAGGACACGCGAGGGAATTCGCTGCTCAAGTGGACAAACAAAACCTTACAGTACACCATGCCCGCTCAAAATAAAGACGACGGAGGATGGAAGAAGTTTGTATGGAATTCGGAGAAGAAGGAATTTCTGGGACGCACCGGCGGGAGTTGGGGTGAGTATAACGTATAGATGTAATATCGCTCGTTTTCAGCACGTCGGACAGCGCAGTGATGCCTGTCACCGCCGTTTCTATAGCAGCGGGTACCCACAGTCTGGTCACGATGCAACCTGTATGATTTGACTTTGCAGCAAATGTCTCGCGGACTTTCATATGTCGACATACAAAGATTTGCCTTGACAACTGATGTGTTTTGTTCATTCAAAGCATTTCTGATCAGGTACGCGTATTTGTTGGCGTTTTGTCAGCGTCCCACCTGTTTCGTTGAGCCCCCTCAGTGTTAATGTGTTGATGAGTTTTTCCCTCTAAATATAAAGATATATGAATACTTAATGAATGCTGTGCGTGACTTCGATGCTGACGGAGGAGCAAAAGGTCAGATTATTAAGCAGTTCGGTATTTTTGCAGTTCAATTAAGCAAAACTAAATGTAAAAAAATCATTTTGTTCTTTAAAAATCAACCACGAAGCATAAACGTTCATTGTAAATGCTCGCGTGTGTGGAAAAGCTGGCTGTTTCATCTCTGCACTTGACGTGAAATCAATCAGCGCGTCATTTAATTAGCACACTTGTCATTATTAACGTGAAACACGCTGAAAGGGTTAAAAATGCATCATTGTTCAAGGTGAGTCAAGGTGAAAGGCCTAGTCTTTTGGGTCTGACGGATTCATCTAAGGTTGCACTGAATATTGACGTCATGTTTTTAAGGCAGCAACAGTTCCTAGTAATTGATAAGCCTCACGCCAGCTGTTTCACCATCTAGCCTATCTGATGTGCAAACCTCACTCAGTCGTCCAATTAACAAATTGAACCTCTTCATATAATCTCAAATTACCTTCAGGATGAATCAAACCATGAGTGGACATAAAATCCATACATGAGCCATTAAGTGTAAGAAGTTGCTAATGGTGGCTGTTCAAAATGAGTCGTGCGCAAGCAAAGAAGAAAAGGACAAAACCTAAAAGTCAGAACATCTCCTGGGACTTCAGGATCATCTGATCGTTTAGTTCCAGTGTCCGTCTGACATTGCTTTATGCACCACTGGAAAGCACACAGACCTTTTGCCCTTGCCTAAGTGCGCATAATTGGAACTGTAATGATTTGTACTGATGGGTCTAATTTGGCTGTGCATTTTCTGAACTGGTAGTCCGTGAATTATTATTTTGGGATAAAGGTAGCAAGACTGGATTGACTGGTCCTGGAAAGAACTTCAGAAATGACCTTACTCCATTGCACTGCGCTGCCCCTACACATTGTTGATGTTTAAGACATTGATATTACTCATCATATCTTGTCATGCTGGCACCTCTATATTTTCTGGGGGCAGACTGAGAACATTTGCATTGCTTGATTGATTTAGTAAACACAGCTTGTATATGTATAAATACATTCTTATTAATAATGACTTAAGTTCCAGTAAATATATAGTGTTTACATTTTAACTGTAATTTCTTTTTCGGAGGAAAGAACACACCTTTTTTTTTTTACTTTTCAACTTTTTTTGCATAGAAATTTCAAAAATCAGTTTATTATAAAAACGATTAATTTAACATCTTTTTTCCACTTTTTTGTGTTAAATTTGCATAGAATTTCAGTTAAAATAGATGATCAAAAATAAAAAGCTTGTTTTTAGCAAAAACCATCATCATGTAATGCAGATTAATATTTAATAATAATGTCAGGTCCATTAAACATTTGGGTTTCTCTGAGACTTTATTGTATAATGGCATATTTGTAACAAAAACTATTTTTAATAAATGTAATGTTTTATGACTTCCAGTAAACATTATTGTATTTTAACTCTTTTCTGTGAAGAAAAAACACACTTGCTTCAGTGCATTGGATTTTCAACAATCAATTTAAATATTAAATATAAAATGACCAATCAAAAACCAAAAGCATGTCTACACCAAAACTTGTCATCATTAAATGGACACATTTTACTGTATAATGACTTTAATTCAAGGATACATTGTTGGATTTTTTAACTTTTTAAAAGCTTTAAAGTTATTTTATTTTTTTATTTATTCTTTTTTTTATATATATATATATTTTTTTTTATTTTAACTCTTTCTCTCCAAGTAAATACAACACTTTACTTTGCTGCACATAATTTTAAACCATCAATTCAAGTATAAAATGAACAAAATCTAAAAGCATGTCTATAACAAAAACTACCATCACCAAATTCATTAACGGCATCAGAATTACCAACTCAAAAAGTCTCACTATCGTCCACAGATACTAAAATATTGTCTTTTCTCTCTCTACAGCAAAAATCTTCCTCTTCTATCTCATCTTTTATGGCTGTCTGGCCGGGATCTTTATCGGCACCATCCAGATTCTCCTCCTCACCCTGAGCGATTACAAACCCACCTGGCAGGACAGAGTCGCTCCTCCAGGTAACAGCTCTACTGACGTCTCTTTTTATAGCTTTCGCAGAATTTATTGTGACTGTAAACTTGAAGTAAGATCAGAAGGTTTGTGAAGCCCCAGGGGTTCATAATGCATCTGCATAACAGAATTATAACTGAAATTTAAATTTTTTGTAAAAAGGTGTCTATTTATTATATTTACTACTATTTGAATATTCACTTAATTCACTGTTTATTCAGTTAATTTTATCCAAAATATTTGAATTGACTAAAACAGATCAAAATGTAAAATAAGTCAAAATTAAATTAAACAAATAATTATGTTTTTGGAAAAATAACTTAAATTAGCCCATGCAATAATAATAATAATAATAATAATAATAATAATAATGATGATGATGATGATGATGATGATGATGATAATTATAATAATAATAATAATAATAATTTTTTCAGTCAAAGTAGACAAAGTTTGTCTTAAAAGAAAAGTTAAAAAATCTAAAGATTAAAAGTAGTTATGTATATCATTTTTTTTAAACTACATTATAAAAATGTTTAATTAATGTCCTTAATTGAAAAACCTGCAAAATATTTGAATTGACAAAACTGAACAAAATTTAAAATAAATGAAAATTAAACGAATCGAACTTAAAAAATGTAGCCCAGGCAAAAATAATAAAAAGAAAAAAATATATATATATTTAAACTACATTATGAAAATATTTAATTAATTTCCTTATGAAAAGGCTGCAAAATATGTGAATTGACAAAACCAAACAAAATTTTAAACCCTGCAACCCAGTACTGGGAAACACCCATACACTCTCACATGCGCGCACACACATACACTATGGCCAATTTAGTTAATCCAATTCACCTATAGCGTATGTCTTTGGACTGTGGGGGAAACCGGAGCATCCGGAGGAAACCCATGCCAACACAGGGAGAACATGCAAACTCCACACAGAAATGCCAACTGACGTAGCCGGGACTCGAATTCGAATTTCTGAAATAAAAAGGCAGTGTAAGAAAGGCTTGGGACTTGCTGTTCCTCTTTCTGTCACAGATGATGTTTCTCTCAGTTTAAAGTAAAACTTGAAGGATTGGATCAATGTTCGGGGAACAGATCAAGGGCTAAGAGACTCTGAAATTGATCATCCATTAGTTTTACGCCACAGCTGAAATGTTTCATGTTTTTTGAAGAAAAGACGTGCGAGATTAAGGGGAAACAGGCTGACAGATACAACGGACACCTTTCCAACACATTAGAGCTCTTAAAGAGAAACTGATGTTGTGAATTACTGAAGAAAGACTGATAATTTCACACTTTCTGCATTCACTTTAACATACACAGAATGTTCCTTTCTGGTTTATTTACAACTCTTCGGGGACTAGGAGCATTCAAGCTTGGTTTTTTCATTTCGGTCAGTGGAAAAATATTTCTCATTTTATTAGTAACACTTAAACTGAAATAACTGAAGATGTATTTCAAGATATAGATGTATTGGTAAAACATTTTGACAAAAATGGCAAGCTATTGTGTTTTATTTTATATAAATACGTTTAATTTAATTTATCTGTTAATTCAATTGACAAAATTGAACAAAATCAAACAAATATCTTGACTACTGAGAAGTAAATCTTTAAAAAGCGCTAAAATAAAATAAAATAAAATAAAATAAAATAAAAAATTAAATTAAATTAAAAATTTAAAAAAAAAAAAAAGAAAAAAAAAAAAAAAAAAAAAAAAAAGTAAAACAAATTAAATATTCAGTGAGTTGAGATTATCAAAGACTTTCAATTAATTTCAAAGCTTTTTTTCGTTCTTTCCATCAAAGTATTTTCTTTTTAATTGGAGAGTTTTAAGTCTTTTAAAAATAGATTTATTTATTGACATTTTTAAATGACTAAAACCAAACAGCTAAAACGTAAGAAATAGAAAGAAAAAAAACAATTGAAAAAATGTGAACATCTTACAACTAACTACGAGATACTTAATTATATGTAATAACACTGATTTGAATTTCAACTTTCTTGAACTCTTATATCATTAAATACAAATAATACATAAATAAATAATAGAAAAGGTCAGTTAATTTGTGAAGATTCATTATAAAATTAAATAATATTTTATAACTTATTATTAGATTAATTTGGTCACTAATGAAATGTGGAAAAGAATCCTTTCTGTTTTGTTTCATTAATGTTTGCCCAACTAATGTGAATCATTCAACATTTTGGGGAGGTTAAACAGCCTGCAAACAAATATAAATGTGAAATGATTTAAAACAAAATTAAACGCACACTTTCTCAAAATGTGTTTGAAACCTGATATTCCAAAGAAATGTAGAGCCAGTCACAGATTCAGATGGACGGGACGAATGTTAAAATACATACTGTACAAGTCAAATCTGTAAAACTTCAGAGGACAGAAATGATATAATGTCTCTCCACAGATGCAACGAAGTAAATAATCTGATAACAAATACATCAATGTTTGGTGTATTCATAGTACTGTATGTTCATTTATCTGTACACAGGTCTCACTCATTTCCCGCGTTCAGACAAGTCTGAGATTGCCATTAACCTGGATGACGAGGTGTCGTTCCTGAGCTACGTCAAAGTCATGAGAGAGTTTCTGACACCCTACGACCTGGAAAAACAGAGAGACCCCATGCAGTTCGACAACTGTGGAGGTACCAGATCACACATTTCTCTTTTGTTACTTTAATATGGATGTACTTTAAGGTGACCAGTTCTGTATTTCAGCTCTGTTTTTGTGTCCCGACTTGCGAAAAAGCTAAACAAAAAAACGTCACTTATTTTAGTTTCACATAAAGCAGTAGTATTCTGTGATGTGAAAATAGCTCAATTCGAGGGTAACTAATCACATCATAGTAATTTGATGAACAAGTTTCCCATCCAATTACATTTCCATATTGAACAAGTAGCTGTTAAAGAAGGCGGGACTTGCCCAGTCAGTGTCAGTAATAAAGAGAGAGAGGACTAATCAGACTTAAATCAGACTTAATCAATAAAAAAAAAAAAAATTATACCTAGATAAAAATATGAATGAACAAAAAACAGTATAATTTCCTGGAATGTCTCTAATAATTGCTAAATCGTTTTTTTTTAATTGCGAAACTTTAAAAAAAAAACTTCTTGGTAACTATATGTGATGTATTTAGCATACGAAACTCAGTTAGGAAGAAGGATCAACACTCAAAAAATGGTGTTTGCTGTTTGTTCAAACTACTTATTTAAAATAAGCTGAAACAACACAATTCTTGAGTTTTTTGGGGGACAACTTAATTGCTTTATGTTCAATCCACTTAAATTTGTAAAAACTAACCAGTTAACTAAATTCCTTTATGTTGTCCCAACACAAATCCATTGTGTGGACCCAGCATTTTTTACAGTGAATATATGCAATGTGCAATACATGAAAAATGCTACAATGTATTATAAATTATAATGAGTTTGCTGAAAATGTAATACATTTACTGATTACTGAAACTTTTAACTGTATATAGCTTATATTAGACTGTAAATTATAATTATATTAGAAGTAATTCACGCTAACATATGTTTTATGATATTTTAAAAGAGCTTAACAAGATTCAGCTTGATCTTTTAAGTCTGTTTAATTACTTGTACAAGTTCATTCAAACTCAAAATTCAAATTCAAATAATTTAATTCTACTTACAAAATTGAAGGCAGCAGCCAAGTATTTTTTGCAGTATACATTCTTCAATATAAAGGTTATTTTTTGGCATCAGTGGTTCCACGAAGAACCTTTAACACCCAGAGAACCTTTACATTCCAAAAAAGCTTCTTCTGGTTTAGTAGTAGTACTGGTTTAAGTTTAATAAAAATAAAATACAAATAAAAGTTGTATTTCATGTACATTTTGTCAGTAAATATTATTATTATTATTATTATTTTGTTTTCAGATTGGGCAGCATTTACTACACAGAGCTTTAGTTCACTGACAAGCAAGGTCGATTTATTTGGACAATAATGAAAATAAGATAATTATCATTTCATAACTTTAGTTGAGTGAAAATAATCCTTCTGTGATTATTAGTAACGTTTAATCAACTGGAAACATTATGCTCTCTCATATGAAGCCAATATGGATGTGACTGCCACTGCAATTCATTGACTGACTGCCTCCAAAAGAGAGTCAATCCCATAGACTCCCATGTTAAAATCCCAACTTTACAGCAGGAAACAAAAGGGTTTAAAACTTGGTACAAAAAATGGTTTTGGTGTATATAGCTAATATTACCCTTCATGACAACTGTGAGGGGGTATATTTTTAAGAAGGGTCTGGCTGCAGACTGGGTGCACATTGAAGCTGAGACTGCATGCATGCTTTTAATGCGTACACCTAACCCCACCCTTAACCCTACCCCTCACAGTAACGTCACTAGCTCTATTTAGTGCATGTGTCTGAGACTGCCTGCATGTCTGCAGCCAGATACTATTGGAATCTCTGTATAACTTTGAAGCTTAATTTATATTAAGCCTTACAAATCTGAATAATTAGGGGCATGTCCACTTGAGTGACCGTCAAGTCACCTCAGCTAATTTTAGCCGCTGAGCTTGCATATATATCGTATTTAGTTTTTTGTGGCTTTACACAGTCTATTGCTTTTTGGGATTTTTTCTTACAGTTATCAAACAATATCATCACTGAGTTTGTTTACATGGACACCAATAATCTGATTTTAATACGATTAAGACAATACTCTGATTAAGAGTCTACCATGTAAACAGCGATTTTTGATGACCTTAATCCCACTAAAGTCATAATCAAACTAAACAGAAATCGGATTAAGACATGTAAACACCTTAATCAAACTATTACCGTCGTGTAGGATTTTTGACGCATTTTGTGCCAGGATTTTCCACGCACACAGCTGTTTTACACTATTCTCTGCACCTACCGAGTCAGTGAAGGACCACAGACACCCGCATCACGAAATGCCGAGTTTTTATTTTTTTTTTCATCCGGGGTGCGGTATCAAATTCCATTAAAACAACACTCTTCCTCCAGTTCTTACTTCATACACACATCCAATAGCTCAGTTTGTCATGATGGGCGTGCATGAAATGTTCCTGAATGAAATCGAAAGTGCCAAACTGCAGTTAAAGTCCACAAATGAAAAATGAAACACCCCAAATTACATGAAACTCAGGAGGAAACGCGGACAGCGCGGTGACGCAACGACGTTAATCAATCTATGTGCTACAACATGTAAAACGGGATCATGAAAGGAGCATTCAAAAAGCAACTCATGTAAACAACCTAAATCATATTATTGTCTTATTCAGATTAAGGCAAATAATTTGATTACTGATGTCCATGTAAATGTGTAGTCACTGTTTTTGAACCTTTATTTTTAAGAGTGTATGTAGATTAATATAAGTATTTTAATATGTTTTTATATATGATTATTTCCACAGAATTACCCACGGACTACAACAACAGAGGTGATCTGGAGAGTGACATTGGTGTTAGGAAGGCCTGTCGGTTTTCGAGGGAGTGGCTCGGACCCTGCTCTGGCCTGGATGACACTTACTTTGGATTTAAGGAAGGGAAGCCCTGCCTGATTGCCAAACTCAACAGGATTGTGAACTTCAGACCTAAGGTTTGTTCAGATCTTTACAGGCCAATTTCTTTTTGGGTCCAAATATTAGACAACATTTCTTTGAATATAAATTAACTAAAGGTATAAAATGGCTAAAAGTTATTAATAATGTGGGTGATTATGTTTTATTCTATTTTAGCTGACCTGATTAATGCAGCTACTGGTTTATTTTGTAAAGTCTTTTTTTTCTTTCAGCCACCAGTATCAAACGAAAGCATTCCGGAAGAGGCTCAGCACAAAGTCCAGCCCTATCTTATTCCCATCCACTGCACAAATAAGGTAAGAGATGCTTTCATCGAATCCGGCAACACAGGTTCAGTGAGAATACGTGCCCAGTGCTACATTTTTGGGAAACCACACATACGTGTCTTGGCATATGTTTGCCTGCAATCTTTGGGTAAAACGAATGCTACGGGATGGTATGATGCTGCTGACTTTAGTTTCTTTTCACACTACAGTCTGAAACATTTAAAGGGACACGTTATCGATGGATAAAGAGAACTGGAGAATTGGTTGTGCCCAACTGAGCCTGGTTTTTCTCAAGCTTTTTTTCCTTCACATTAGTCAATTGATTAAGTTTGTTCCTCGCTGCTGTCGCCACTGGCTTGCTTGGTTTGGGACTTGTGGAGTTGCGCATTGTTGGATTTGCTCTTCAGTGTTTGGGCTTTCAGCAGTGAAATTGAAATTACACTGAACTAGTGTTGTCACGATACTGAATTTTGGTAGCATTCGGTAATGAAATTTTAAAAACGTTAATTTCTTGTTAACATTGTGATTGGCTGTAAAGGTCATAAGTTCACTGCTTTTCACCCAACTTCACCGAGTGCAAACACAGATACAGGGACACTGGAGCATTTAAAGCTGCAAAGATTAGCTGGTCTGTCTATGAGCTGACATACAAGTGATCCACTGATGAATCGACTGATCTTCGTGGCTTTAAAACATTCCAGTGTCCCTGTATCTGGGTTTGCACTCGGTGAAGAGCAGTGAACTGGTGACCTTCACGGCCAATCACAGTCATTTCTGTTGAGCACGTGAACACAATGGCATTTTAGCTGTGTTTAAGAACGCGCTCAACAGCGCTTACATGTTAGCGGGAAATATACGTTTTTAAAATTTTAGTACCGATAGGTACTGAAATTCAGTATCGTGACAACACTACACTGAACTTCAACTCTGAAAACTGGACTGAAGCAGTTTCAATGTTAAGCTGCTTTGACACAATCTGCATTGTAAAAGCGCTATAGAAATAAAGATGAATTGAACTGAATTAAATAAAGGATTGTTTTCATGCGGTTGTTCCCGGAGGACCAAATAGATGCCACAAAAACAACATAAATCCGTCTGTGATCTGTAAATGAATGCATTCACCTCGCCTGCTCATATACATTTAGATGGCTATTTAACATATTTCATGGTTTGCAAAAATGTAGCCCTGGGCACACATTCCCAATAAGCCTGAGTTGGAATCCGCTTTGTTAAACAGTCACTAACTGGCATCTCTCTCTCTCTCTGCAGAAAGAGGAGGATGCAGGTAAGCTGGGTGAGGTGAGGTACTACGGTATTGGTGGAGGCTTCCCTCTTCAGTATTACCCCTATTATGGCAAACTCCTGCACCCCCAGTACCTGCAGCCGCTGGTGGCCATTCAGTTCCTCAACATCACCCCCAACACGGACATCCGCATCGAGTGCAAAGTGTACGGGGAAAACATTGATTACAACGACAAGGACCGATACCAGGGACGATTCGACGTTAAATTCAACATTAAGAAATCATGACCTCAGAACACAGTACCTCCATTCTCTCCCTACTGAAAGGCAAACTAAGGCCCCTCTTCTGACTTGAGATACAGAGAGAAGTTTCTCACCGGTCTTCCACAGCGTTTAACCGAGGAGATGTGTCTTTTGTTTTTTGTTTTTCCTGAATGTACAAAGTGTCTCACGTCAGAAAGAGGCCTCATTTTAGTTCAGGAGAGATTAAGTCAAAACAAATAAATAATACAAAAAAAGTGAATAAAATTCTATATAGAAAATATACAAAAGGTAAAAAAAAAATATTGAACACGTCATCTTTTTTTCTCAGAAAACAGATTTCTAAAGGTGCTTTTGACTTGAAATTTTTCTTAGATGTCGGTAAAGTAATCTTACATTCAAAGAAAACAAAACGAATTAGTTCAGAAATTAAGCTATGTGTAATAAAATGAAATGACACAGGGGAAATGTATTGAACATATGCAAAAACGCATGGAAAGATCAGACAGCAGCTCAAATATCTGGTTCTATATTCGAAATCACTTACTTCCCTTACTATGTAGTATGTGAAAAACAGTATTGTTCGCCAAGTAGTATGTCCAAATTCATTTAGAAAAATACCTACTGCTTCTGCCGAGATTCCAATGGATGCTACACTATAATGCCCATAATGCCACGTGAGAGAATTCATGAATGGGAGTGAAGTGAAGTGGCGCAACTGATGCCAGTAGGTCATGTGATAATGACAAATGGCGGATGTAAAACGTCTAAATCCCATTCATACTATATAGAACGCACTTTTCTAACGGTCGTGTAGTAAATTCAAATTTGAATGTAGTACCTACACCAATAAAAGCCGATTTCTGACACAGCTTGAGTTTTAGAAAGCAACCCTGCCCCTCATCAGTTTAAATTAATGTTAGCTGATTCAAACCCAACACCTACATTACCAGGGTGGACATTTCAGCAAGACAATGATCCCAAACACAGACCAGCTGACTCTCAATTGGTTTCAGAAAAGAAAATAAAGCTGCTAGAATGGCCCAGACAATCACCTGACCTGAATCCAGTACAAAATAACAACTAAAGTCCATTCCCCATACGAGAGGCGTCTTGAAGAAAAAGGTGTCTTGCCAAAAAAAAGCCTTTTATACAAAGTATTAAATACATTTGAGAAGTTCAGTACCTTCTCGTTGTGTCATTTCATTGTTATTACACATAACGTAATTTCAAACATTTATTATGAAAGATTGGATTGTTTGGGTTTTGACCAAAATCTGGGTCAATTTCACATCAGCAGCTCTTTTAGAAATATATGTACCAGGAAAAATCATGACATGTTCAATACTTATTTTACCCTCTGTATATAAAAAAAAAAACGCAAGTCTAAAAACAACACCATCATGTGGGACCGAACATTGTCTGTACTCTTTACGTCAAGCTTTCTGCTTTCAGTCTAGGGTTAGAACGTAAACGCCGGGAGGATTAGCCATATAGCATAGGATATTTATTCTACTCACGAACTGTCCGCCATCAGAGGGGCATGTTGTTTTATTGTAAATTACATTTCCTCTACCGATGTAGCCCGCACTGTTTTGTCCCTCTTGTATTGTATTGCTGCCTCGTGTGATTTCCCTATATTTAGAAAGTGCACAGTAGTTGCATATGTAGGTTGTTTTAAGCCACGCCATGTGTGTGATTCAGCTTCATTTGTCAAACGTGCCTACATATATTTAAAGTTCCTTAATGGAAATACACTGGCCTCTTAACATTGCCTTTTGGGGGTATTGATGTTCTATCGCTGCATCTTTTAGGTGTATTAGGTGGGTTATAAACCTTTTTTTCCTTAAAATCACTACAATGTAGGGGGAAGATTGTACTTTGATTCGTTTTCACTGAATGTATGTGTTGCCTTTGGATTTATGGTGTCATTCGCATACCGAACAAACTGCTACTGTAGCTTTTTTTTTGGTTTAACCACTTTATTTTCTTCCTTGCCTTGTCATTCTTCTACTTCTTGAAGATGTCGCACGGCGTGGTCGAATGTCCCAAAAGAATTCGGTATTCATTAAGTGGTGACCTTAAACGTTCTGTTCTTGCACATGCTCATGTTCTGCAGAAACTCGTCATGAATGTTAATAATGCCAAAGCCATTAAGATTATTCTAGATTCTCTCAGATTTAATGCAATACCCTGTCCATCGGGATGTTTCGTAGGTGTGCGCAATCAGTGTCAAACATCAGAAAATGTCAAGTTTCACGAGTCCCACAGGCTCTCATGTCGAACTAAACTGGAAAAAAAAGACTAACCAAAATAAAGCTGAGACTCTAAAATTGTGCTGTTTGTTTATTGTTTTGTTGGCTTGCTTCAGATTTTACATTCTCCTTCCATCACACACAGATCAGAGCCATTGCTAAGCCAAGTAGCCATTGCTAAGCCAAGAGCCATTGCCAAGCCAAGTAGTATTACTTTTGGTCGTAATTTCAGAATTCAAAAACATACCTATATTGTCATTTAGAGAACTTATTTTCATAATATAAGCAAAAAAAATACATGTTTTCAAATGTTTATATTAATTTTTAGATAAATACAATAGCAATATTTTAACTTCAGAAGAGAACTCAATATTTGGTCAAATAACCTTGATTTTAAATGGCAGCAATATTCTCACTGAATAAAACTAAATAAACCTTTATAACAATATTTACATGTAAAATTTGGAAGAAATGTCATCAGAATGGAATAAACATTTTACTCAAACCCATGTCTAGGAAATCCAGTACCTTCAGACAAAATGATGTTTTCAAGTAGTCTCTTACTAGTTCAGCATATTAGGATGCATCACATTTAGCTTTGCCTTTACTGTTTTATTGAATTTTTGATTAAATAACTGCAGTCTTAAGTCCAATTTATATTACTTTGCATCGACACTCAAGAACAACCTGGAAGCAAAAAAAAAACTATAAAAACCTAATTTAAATAAATAAGCTTTGTGATTCATATATATATATATATATATATATATATATATATATATATATAAAAACAATTAAAAATCACAAAATTTCCCAGTACTGGGCTGGAAGGGCATCCGCTACATAAAACATATGCATATACAGAATAGTTGATGGTTCATTTCGCTGTGGTGACCTCTGATAAATAAGGGAAGGAAAGTGTCAAGTAAAAGTAAATAAGTCGAAGGCAAATGAATGAATAAATAAAATCACAAAAGCCATGAATAAATACTTAAATGCTTCATTGCACAGTTTGTTATAGTAGTTATGATGTGACATATATACTTCACAGCAGGCACACAATGACATGAGACATTAATATTAGGTTAGATTTAGGTTGTGACATCAGGTGACCAAAATTCTATGTCTAGCCAGCGTCTAAGGACAACGTTATTTTGACGTCCAATAACGACGTCAAATGACGTTGATATTTGGTTGATTTTAGATTGTGTTGGAAAGTGACTAAAATCCAACGTCGAGCCGTCATCTGAAACCAACGTCATATTGACGTCAAATACTGACATTTATTCATCAGGTATGGCAACCAAAATCCAACGTCATATACAGTGGTTAAAATAAGTGTTGAACACGTCACCATTTTTCTCCAAAAAAAATATTTCTAAAAGGTGCTGTTGAGTTGAAATTTCCCCAGATTTCAGAAATAACCAAAGTAATCCATACATATGAAGAAAAGAAAGATAATTTGTTTAGATTAGAAGAATAGCAGTTATAGTAATCTTTATTGAAGTGAATTCAGTTTAAATCACCATGCATGAATGAATATTTTTGCACTTTTACACAAAATAATCCATGATGATCACACACAAAACTGAAAATGCTCTTCAAAATAACACATCGTCAAAAGTTCTGAGACTCCCCAAAATTCCCGTTTTCAGGGAACACGTCTTAATAAAGGAAGCCAAGCTCCTCCATAGTTTACACCCTGGGTCCCAAGACCAAACCACAGACATATTCTATGCAATGACACAGATTGGCATCATGATTGCGTAATGATGTGATCATGCGATGACACCCCAACAACGTCATTTAGTGACATATCTGGCTAAGAGTGGATATCTTAAACAAAAAAGCAACGGAATGCAAATGTCTCAGACTGAACACAGCTCTTGGTGGGTTCCTGCTGGGACTCCAGGCTCAATGTTCTGAAACTTTCTGTTTTTTTATTTTAATTTTAGGTGTTGGAACGCCTAAGAACTGGACACGATTCAACCTGCTCTCTCATCGTATCACGTATCACTCTTTGATGGTGATTAACTAATGTGAGCCTTGATGAATTAAAAATGTGCTTTTGCACCCAAGAGGATCTGAGTGAGCCAAACAGAGCCACCTGATCTCCTCAGATGTGTGATGTCAACGTGAGTAAAAATAATTGCTTCAGATCAGAATACCACAGGTGAGAGAGAAAATAGAGAGGAAGAGAGAATATGCATGAAAAAAAAAAATCAAATGCAATCAAAATTAGAACTTTTTTGGCTTTTATTTTGAATGTGGTAGCCTTAAAGGGGCAATAGGAGACTGTCTCTAGAAACAATTTTTGTTATGCAGGTTAAAAGTCTCTTCACATCCAATCATTAAATTATGCGGTCCAAATGTATTTATATGCATTTTAATATTCTGTGGAAGGGGTAGGACCAAGAAAAGCAACCCAGGCTCATTCTGAAAACGTACCCCTATATACATTTCTGGAAAGCGTCAAATACGTCCCAGGAGCTGCGTTTCTTTTGCAGTTTTTGTTTTCGTGAATCCACCAAAGGCTGCTGTTTATGCTTTTTGAGATCTCAAATTTCGCTCGCTAGTGCCATTCGTGCCTGCTGTTCTCACATAAATCCACCAGAGGCCGCTGTCAACTGACTGACTGAATAACTGACTGACTGACCCTCTCTCCTCTTTCCCTAAACCCAACTAATAGTGTTTTCAAAAGCACCAACTGACCCACCCACCCACTTCCCTAAACCCAACCTACAGTTTTCAAAAAGCAATTCAGAAAAAGAAACGCCCTCGCCTCGCCACATTTTCAGATTTTACCATATTCTCACCCTGTTATTACTGTTATTTTATTTTTTGGCTTCTGTTTTTGTCTTACCCGCTTTCTGGAATTGTCTTCGACGGACTCAAACCCCGTCGTCGTGGTCAACTCCTCTCTGCGTCTCAAGTTCGCCAACTTACATGGCGATCTAACTGGACAAACTGGTAACAGCGGGAAAGCCATCCATATGGAGGTAAGCAGTCAGCTGGTAGGAAACAGTGTCATACCGGCCCGTAGCGTTCATTTTAAAGACGAAATGCTGTTTTACGTACTTCTGGCTACATAACTCGCGATCTCCAGAAATGCATATAGTGCTACGTTTTCAGAATGAGCCTATGTTGTTTTGTACTTTCATTTATTTTTTATTTATATTTATTTTTTCTTATGCAAAATAAAAATAACACGTAAAGCATCTTGTAACATCTTGTAAAACTTTTGAAATAATTTGCTTTCTTAAAATGAATTCACAACAAAAAAATTATAAATTAACTATTTCGTTTTTACATCTAAATCTTTACTGATTTGACTGCTGGACTGGTCCATGATTGAGGGTGGGGGAAACTTGCGCAGATGTAATAATTTATGTTCAAATAAAATATTATTGAAAATATAATAGAAATATAATAGAAAACGATGTTATATATAAGGTATAATTAATACTTCTAGGTATTTATTTGGGGACCCTCAGATTTTCTGGGGCCCTAAGTGGCCGCTTGCCTTGCTTATTGGTTAAATACACCCCTGTCAATGACTACAAACTAGCATTCGATTTTGATTAACCCCTACTTTGCATTACTTTAATTTATAGTAAATCTGCTGACTGTAAAACATTTTAGACATTCATTTATTAATTCCAATGCAATTTTTAAAGGCTGTCTTCCACTGAAAGGTCTTATTTTAATGCAATCACTTTGATATTACACATTCCGATGCAGTTATGGAACTGTTCATGGCTGGGAAATACTAAAAAACATCAACTTCTGTATGTTCGTTGTGAAGGACACTTAAGCATCTGTCTGGTCAAATCTGAGCGTCATCTCATTGATTGGTTTATCTGATTGAAATGACCTCTTACATGCACTCAATTACTCTTCTCCCCTCCTGCTCTTTCTTTTATTTATTTAAAATATGTCGTTAAGTTACTTGAGTGATTAGCCATGTGGGGTCAAAATACAGCAAGGTTAAAACCAATCAGGAATGCAATATCCTAATTATGGCGGCATTTTATATTGATTGCATTTAATGGCATACAAATGTATCCAAAGTTTACACATTAACATTTGTATGAGAGCAAGTCTCCAGAGCAAGATTGTCCTCTGTATGGATGACAGTACCAGAAAAAGATTTGTAAAACTCTGCCAGAACATGACAAAAATATGCTTTTTTTCGGCAAACTCATTAATCCTTCAAAATTGAATGCCGTTTTATATGCATCTTGAGTTTGCACAAAGCATGAAATTGGTTTGTTACCCAGAGGGTTAAAGAGTCATGATGACCTAATCAGATTACAGACTCATAAGATCATTATCGTAGCATTTGATAATTAGTATAACTAAATTCAGAACAGAAAAAGATTATTATGCAGTTTGCTTATCCCCGAAGGCAATACTAGTGATGTGATACTCTGTCATTATACTGACACTGCTTTTGTTGCATTATATTATCTGTTCTTAGAGCATAAGGACATTGAATAAACAGACAACGGAGTGGTCATATTGGATTATTCTGTAGATGGAATATGATATTAGGCTTGAGTAAGCAGGAATGTTCACTTCCTGTGTTTGTGCAGATGCAGTGGGGGGTGAAACGACTCAGCAAACAATACTGCAAAAATACACGCTGTACTGTCCTGTGATCCAAAAGAATAAAAGATCTTGCATCTTCTTCAGATTTGATATGAATATTTTGTCAGCTTTTTGATGTGCTCATCACTCCTTGATCCTGTGCATGTGCTCTGCTAAAATAAATCATGATTGATCATGATATTAAGTACCCCACCACAGGGATAGTTATCCGAATAATAAAAATTACTCTAAAATTTACTCTACCTTGTGTAGTTTTATACCTTTATGAGTTTCTTTCTTCTGTTGAATGCAAAAGAAGATATTTTGAAGAATGCTGGTTGCTGGCACCAACTGACTTCTAAAATTACTACTTTCAAAATATATTATTTTGTGTTCAACAGAAGAAAGAAAC
>CAIGQV010016298.1:2062298-2074029 GCA_903798115.1 Danio jaintianensis | reverse complement strand
ATCACGAGTCCAACACTCTAACCACCAGGCCACGACTGCCCCTATTGCTCATGACAGGGTTTATCGCTCTACTGCTATTATAGTAAGAGCAGAGAGGAAATGTAAAACTTTGAGAAGGGAATGGAAATGTCTCCATTTATTTCATGTGTACATAGTCTTCGAGTTGCTCTGTAACAAATCTTGATGCTTTGACTTCTTTTAACCTTTTTTTGTTGGCAGGTATATAGGCTACAATCTTGTCAAATTCGCTGTGAAATTTAAGTCCAAAATATATACCCAGCGGCACTTTGGTGTCAAAACGACATCAAAAAACACATTAAAAAACATGTTGATTTGATGTCAATTGACTACCTTGGCCAATGTGAAATGTCAATTTAACGTTGCTGTTTTTTTCACCTTTAATGTGACAGTAGAGATTATAGACAGTAATGTGTAAGGTGGAGAGAGAGGAGAAGGATTGGCAAAGCAACTCAAGCCGGGAATCGAACTCGGGTCAGCATGAACACCGTAGTTTCAAGTGAACACAAGTTCCGACGTACTATTAGGCTATTGGCGCCAATGATTTGATGTTGTTTTGACATCAAGATAGTTTACACGCATTGAAGAGAAACAAAATCCAGTGTAAATTTGTAGTTTGGAACTAATATTCTTATATTATATTAGTTTTTGTGTTGTTAATTTGGTTGTCAATGTGTGGATGTCAAATGGACGTCAAGGTTTTGACATAAAATCGATTTACCTTTTTGATGCATGTTTTGACATCATGCTTGATGTCAATTTGACATTGTTTTGATGCTGGGTATATTTTTGTACTTGTGTTATTTATTTATTTATTATGTTGCACTTTATTTTTGGTATTTGTTCACATATTCATATTGTTTGTTTGTTTTTAATGTGCTTTTTTGACTCTCTAGTAGTAACAAAAACTACATGCAGATGAACATTGTATACTGAGCTTCTTCTCTCTGCTCATGAATATGACACAGCAGTGATCGACCTGACAGATCTAAAATAGACCCACAGCCTAAGAATTGTATAAGGTCACTTCAATGATTCAGAATAAGACAAAATGACATACTGTAGCTTTAAGCAATGAATTTACATTTACATTACATTTAGTCATTTGGCTGACGCTTTTATCCAAAGCGACTTACAAGTATTATGCAGAGGCCAATTATCACTGCAGAGCAAACGGGGGTAAGGTGTCTTGCTCAAGGACACTTCAGTCATTGTCTGCTGGCACTGAGATTCAAACCCACAACCTTTTGCTCACAAGTCCAACTCTCTAACCACCAGACCACGACTGAACCTTTTTTTTTTTTTTGCACAGAGCATAAACTCAAACTTAACAGTCTGTCCACAGCTTAAGCTTATAACAGACTTTCTGCTCGGAACTAAACTGCAAAATGTAAAACATATTGGACACCATGTGAGATCTGAAGGAATTTATCTAATTTTGTGCGTTTTTAATCTCCAAAGAACTTCTTTCAAGCGGATTGTTAGTGAGGCTTCAATTTAACACGATGAGCTTTGAAGAATACAAAAGCATGGACATATCATTTGGCTTTAAAAGGAAAAGGCATTGTCTTTCAGAATAGAGATCTAATAAATATTCAGAGGATGTATCTCGTTTATAAGATTTTCCTCAAGTTTAAGCACCTGCAGGTTTGATCTTAGCATGTTTTACCAGGGAATCCCCTGAGCAGGAGGGGGGAGGAGAGTCATGTTTACCTCTCCTGTCCTGTACAAAAGCACAGCCTCTTTTTGTCTTAAAACAGCTTATCCTTCCTGGAAGACGATGCTGATCCCACTTGGCATTTAACCCTCGGTGACTATTTATAAGGCAGACATTTGCATCTATTTTACAAGTATGCTGTATGGGATCTATTTTACTTCTGTCTATTCTTAAAATAGTATGAGAATATTTGTTTCTGAGAGACTTATTGGTATTTTCGTCAATAATAATGTAGAAAATGCATTGCTTATACCCTTGCTACATTGCAAAAACTGCTTTCCTATTTTGTTTCTAGTCCAAATATCTAACATTTCTTAAATCAAGAAACATTTTCTAGACAAGCTTCTTTTCAGAAATAATACATCTAAATTAAGTGAGTTTTTCCTCTAAAACAAGCTAAATAATGGAGTATGCCAATGGAGTAATGCCGAGTTCAGACTGCATGATTTTAGCCCCGATTTTGACTCGCCGACAGGTTTTGAGAAATCGCAGACAAATGACTGAAATCACAGGCAAATCGGTGCTTGTTCACGTGAGTAACAATCACAATTAACTATCAAAGAGGCAATCTGAGAGAATCACTGATGAGTCGGCGACACCCGTGAGATATTTGGCGTGCTAAATATCTGGACCTGTCGGAGATTTCAAAATCATGCCGTGGCGATTACCAACAGCCAATGAGAGAGCAGCATCCACTAGTATGGGTATCTGCACGCCAGCAGGAGGTTGGGGGAGAAGTTAAAAGGGCTTCTTTTCTGTCTATTTGGACCCAAGAAATGGAGGAAAAACTAGTGGAAATTTGGCAGGAGCACCGGTGTCTGTTTGACGTGCCATCTGAGCAATACCACAACCAGGTCAAAAAATAAAAAAGTTCAAGAGAAATTGCTAAATCCCTTCAAAAGCCAGGTGAGCAAAATAAGTACATTTTCTAGCCCACTAAAGGCTTCTTTATCATTATGAAGTTAATAATGGAACATATACTACGTGACCTCACGTTGTTGCCATGTCACTTCTCGCATGTGTTTGGTTGCGAGACGTAGTTTGCGGACCGTGACAAAGTTCTCTGTGATTCTTCCTTTTGTAAAGTCATGCAGTGTGAAACCCCCTGTCGCCGACTCATCTTGCAGTGTGAAAACATCTGTGACGCGACTACTTTGAAAATCGTGCAGTCTGAACTCGGCATAAGCTAAATAATCTTATGTCAAAAGGAAAAACTATTTTATTTTGCTTACCTCATTGGCAGATTATTTTGCTTGTTTAAGGAAAAGCTCACTTAATTTTGGCATATAATTTTTTTTAAACAAGACATTATTTTTTGCTTGTCTAAAAAACGATTCTTGATTTAAGACTCTAGATATTTGGACGAGAAACAAGACAAAAAAATCTAAGTAAGAAAAGCATTTTGTGAAATGAGCTGTTTTATTCACTGTTTTGATCATTGTTTATGTGAGTAATAATCAGCGTGCATGTACATTTGTTCACTAATTTGTTTCATGCTTGCAGGAGTGATTATAACCCCAAAGACGCCGGATGTGATCTAACACAGCAAATGGCCTAACAGGACTTTCAAAATGGCTAAAATCTGCACA
Source organism: Danio jaintianensis (assembly GCA_903798115.1). Lineage (NCBI taxonomy): Eukaryota > Metazoa > Chordata > Actinopteri > Cypriniformes > Danionidae > Danio > Danio jaintianensis. Next base: position 2,070,705 of record CAIGQV010016298.1, on the reverse strand, counting down.
GAAACGTCGTATCCATCGCAACGATCTGCATTCACTCCGGAACCTGCTGCCGAATGCATCGAATGTGGAGAAAGGTCAGAGGAGACACCACAGACACATCTAGATGGACAAATCAATTATTCATTTCCATCTAGACCAAACAGGTTTCACATTCGGTCAATGTCACATTCAACTGTATTTAATTTGCCATGCATTCATCTCTTGCAGGGATCAGAATATTGGATTAATGGGCAGGTGATTTGAACATTCAACTGTTGGAGATTTGAAGATTGTTTGTGCATCGAAAGGGATTTTTGTTTTAAGTCACTGTGCCTTCACTTTCAGGATGTCCCAGTTTGCTCAGAGGTTTGGAGGAAACTCTAGCAAATGCAGAGTTTCAGGATGCAGTGATTCTGCTATGATACAGGAGGAGACTGAAGACATGCAAAATCATGCATCATGGGACTCCAGAGGAGAAGATCAACTGCGCAAGAGGAAGTGAGTACACAGTGGGGGAAAAAAATATTTGTTTAATTTAGGAACATTTAATGTAAATTATTTTTGGAAAGTTGCATTTTACTGAATTTTACTGACATTTATTGAATACAAAAATGGTTACATAGACCCTTTGGTAACACTTTAGTTTAGGTCCCAATTCACACTTTTAACTACTGGCTTATTACCTGCCTATTATTAAGTCATTAACTGTCCATTGGTAGTTATATAGCATGATCTCATTCTGCATCCCTAATCCTACCCAAAACCTAAACCCAACTTCTACCTTACTAACTATTAATAAACAGCTAACTGGTAATGTATTAAGCTAGTAGTGTTAGTTAATGCTTTGTTAATGCCGAGAATTGTGACCTAAACTAAAGTGTTACTGACCTATTTGGTTATTTAGAGTATAGCTTTTGTTAGTTTTCCTTTTGTTTTGTTGCAACATGACCAGTAGGGCCATTTAAAAATAAAACTAAGAATCAAATGATCAAGTTAATAATGTATATACAGTCAAACCTGAAATGATTCATACCCCTGGCAAATTCTGACTTAAAAATTTTGTTCAAATGTAAATAAAAGCTGAAAAATATATATTTTTTCCACAATGATGCCTCTTGTACATCGTCATCTTATCTTAGACGGTGTCTTATCTTAACCTGTGTCATTTACAGTCCAAAAAAATAAAAATAAAAATTGCTGGTTGAATAAAAGTTACTTTCAGTCAGAATTTTTTTTTGCCAGGGGTATGAATATGAATAATTTGAGGCTTGACAGTAAATAAATCACAATTTAAAGGGACAAATAAATAGACAATGCATTTAAAAATAATTTTTAAATGTATAAATAAATGGACAATTTTATAACTGTTTATTTTATTAATGGTCTAAAATGCTGATTAATAAAACAGTAAAAAAAACATTAATAATAAATAAATCGTTTTAAATGCACATTTTAAATAGCTTTAAAAAAAAAAAGCATCTGGCAAATGCTTTTCTCTCTCTATTTGCCACTTGGTTTTCTTTTTCGTTTTGCCATATGCTTTCCTCAAGTTAAAAATATGCCATTGGTCAGTACACCCGTGGCTGCGACCAATCAACATTCACCTCAAAAACACAATTTAAATAGACACATCTAAATACGTCTATTTATTTGTCTATTTAAATTGTGATTTATTTATAAACATTTGTATGCTTCAATTATTAAATTGATCATTAGATTCTTTCGTTTTATTTCTAACTGGCACTCCTGGTCCTCCATACTGCAGAAGGCATTTATAAATGAATGCATAACATTTGCATTCCAAACAAACCGAATCATTCGAAATTCCTGCAGAGGAAACGATCAACCCAATGTAATGCTCCTTAAATTGTGGTGAGATTAAGTTTGTTTCAAAAGACAGCAAAAGAGGATGTGCTTACAGTAACCTTATAATCCTCTGCTGCTTGTCCTTTGGAAGATACTGCTACAGTGGCCAGCATAACTCATTCATTCATTTTCTTTTCGGCTTAGTCCCTTTATTAATCTGGGGTCGCCACAGCGGGATGAACCACCAACTTATCCAGCATATGTTTTACGCAGCGGATGCCTTTCCAGCCACAACCCATCTCTGGGAAACATCCATACACACCCATTCACACTCATACACTACGGACAATTTTTTTAGTTTTACCCAATTCACCTATACCGCATGTCTTTGGACTTGTGGGGGAAACCGGAGCACCCGGAGGAAACCCACGCGAACACGGGGAGAACATGCAAACTCCACACAGAAATGCCAACTGACCCAGCCGAGGCTCGAACCAGCGACCTTCTTGCTGTGAGGCGAACGTGCTACCCACTGCGCCACCGCGTCGCCCCGCCAGCATAACTGAGTGAATTAAATTAATATTTTCTATATGGATGCTTAACAATAATGTGTTTGTGTTTGTACATATACATTAGATTAGTCAGTACCAAAGCCAAAACCAGAGCTAATTTAACAAAATATCTTAAGGTCATGGTCCAAAAAATAGTACACATAAATGAATATGTTCTGAAAAAAATATTAAGTACAATTTTAATAAAGAGGAAAATTCTAGAGAAACAAACTCTCATGTGAATTAATATAAACGTTTAATAAAACTGTTTTGTTTTAATGCAAAAATTAATTAATATCTAATAAAAATATTCATTTCTTTAAGAGGGTGTACTCATTTATGCTGTGCACTGTATTTGAAGAGTTGAGTTTGAATTTTCTTTTGTGTAATATTTATAATATAATATAATAACTTTATAGTGTCCATGAATAATTTACTCATTTCATTAAATAAATAATTATCTGGAAAAATATAAATACAATTTTAGTCATTCAGTATGTATTTTTAACGTACTAATATTTAGGATTTACATTATAAACAAATATTTTATTATTATTATTATTTTTTTGTGTCATTATGACTTGGAGGCAGACATGTGAAGAAGTCTTTTATCTGAAGTTCGGGTCAAGTATGAAATCTTTTTCAGTGGACTCCGAGGTCAAGTCTGAAATCAAGTTTCAAGTCATTCCAGGCCTTTTAAAAATAAATGATTTTACTCAAAAAAATCATATTCACAAAGTATCATAGTATAGAGAAAAATGTAAAATCTAAATTTATGAAAAATTTAATTTTACAAAACTTTGTTTTTCTGATCATAATTAAAATAACTTAATTTGCATTAAATTAATGAAACACCCACATGCACATATTTATTTTTTCCAATTATTTCAGTACTCGCATTAATATTAATGCAAAGAACCATTAAATGGAGGCAAAAAACAGAGTTAGGGAATACAATAATTGTATTTTGTTTTGCATAATGATTACAGTCAAACCTATATGTCATGAACAGCTCAATAAAAGTTGTTACGTGTTCAAATAAAAAGACTAGGGTCTGAAAAAAAGACTACAGTTAAAATGAATAGTTTGGGAAAATGCAAAAGAGCCAAAACAATCTATATATTGAACTGTGATAAAATGACTGTATTACAAAAAAAAAAAAAAAAAAAAAAATGACGTTGTTGTATTTTAAATTTGATCTCTAAACAATTTACAGCAATAAAACTACTCACAATATTGTTGTCTTCACAGCTTCAACAACAATGCGAATCATTGGCCTCTTGCAGCGCTGAATATGAACAACTGCAACAACACAGATGAGTATGTGGGACGTTAAAATAATGTTGTGCTGTAAAACATTGTGGTACATGCTACATACTAAATATCAATTATATTTTTTATGCAGCAAAAAGGACGACAGGGAGATAAAGAAAGATGATAAGAAGGAAGAGCCAAAAAAGGATGAAAAGAAGGAAGAGAAAAAAGATGAAAAGAAAGACGAGAAGAAAGACGAAAAGAAAGATGAGAAGAAAGATGAAAAGAAAGATGAGAAAAAGGATGATAAAAAGGATGATAAAAAAGATGATAAAAAGAAGGAAGAGGAAAAGCCGTGAGTATTTTATTGAAATTGAATGCAATTTCAATGAAATTTCTTGTTAAATATAACATAAAACTATTTTGCTTAACCTTTGGTAGATTATTTTGCTTGTTTTAGGGGAAAAAAACTCACTTAATTTTGATGTAATATTTCTGAAAATAAACTTTTTTCTGTACTTTTTAGAAAACATGTGTGGATAATGGATCCAGCAACAGATTTATACTATCACTGGCTGACCATCGTAGCAATACCTGTGTTCTACAACCTAATGCTGCTTGTTACCAGGTAATTTATTTTAGAATTTCTATTGTATTATAAGTAAGTAAATGTTTATTTATATAGCACCTTTCATAGACATTAAATCACAAAGTGCTTTACAATAAAAGACAACAGGAAAACAGGTAAAAGAAAACATATCAATAAAAGAAAACATATCAAAACAAGTTAAAAATCCAAGAAACACCAATGTAAATGCAATTGCACGTTAATTATTAAAGGGTTTCTTTCATGCCCCTTTTTATGTAAAATAGGCCTTTGCTGTCTCCCGAATGTGTCTGTGAAGTTTCAGCTCAAAATACCACTCAGATTATTTATTATACCATGTTGAAAATGTACATTTTTGGGTCAGAGGGAATTTAGCTGTTTTGTGCCTGTGCTTTTAAATGCAAATTAGATGTTTTTCCCCGCCCACTATTCCAGCATATCCACTTCAGAAGGATACCCAGCAGCACTGCTACGACAAAGTGCAGCTAGCCACAAAACTGCTTGGTTTGGATCCTGGTTTAATTTTAGGACATTTAAAAAAAAAAAAAAATACTTGATGTTTATACAACTCTATACCGACTGTGTACCCTATTCCTACACACATTTCTGTCCAAACAGCTTCCAAAAGTTGATTTTGCATGATAGGTGCCATTTAAAATATATTATTTTGTTCAATACTTCAGGTTATTATACTATTATATCCATACAAACAATAAAATTATATATAATTGTACTAACAATAAAATTATATTAAATTATTATTTGAAGATGTACATAAAACAAAGATGTCTAAGTTGTTCTCCATGATGCACAAATACATACAGTACACCATAATATTTTGTACTTCAAGAACTTTCTTATGTTATTGTTGGGTGAAAGTGCTAATTTAATGTTGTGCCTGTTGTTGTTTTTTTTTAAGAGCCTGTTTTAATGAGCTGCAGGATGATTACACAATCCTATGGATGGTTCTGGACTATACATCAGATTTAATCTACTACCTCGACACATTTGTGAGATCAAGGACAGGTGACATTATTCTGCTGATTTTGCGCTCATGTATGCTGCGTTCGAGTCCTCCTGGGAAGTTTGTAATGGAGTCGTAATTGAATAAAAATAAAATTCAACTCAATTTTACTAAAAATTTTTTTTACTAAAATACCAATAAACAATGTGAATCAGCATGTTTTCACTTTTTTGTCTGTTTGTCTTATTAAAGTTTTCCCACTCATAATTACAACTTTGTGGTGGTGGTCATGTGCCACAAACCTCCTGGAAAGTTCATACAGTACTTATGAGTTGACAAATTGTAATTATGACATTAGGTGCATTCAAGTCTCTTTTGACATGCCCCCAACTTGGAAACTCTGTGTTTAAAGAGAATTTTAAGTTTCCCACTCATACTAGCAATGTTGTGGTGGCATACATATAATTTCAACTCTTAAATATGATTTATGCCACATGACCTAAATGCAGCATAATTGGCCTCTTTTGAGTTTGCATCCAATGAGATTGCTTGCTCAACATATAAATAGTCTGGTTCAATTTTCGTTGACAGACTGGTCAGTGTTGCTTTGAAGGATGTGAATTGGGATTTTGTTTTGACTGACCTAATTTTTTATTTATTGTTTATTATAAAATAGTAGTGATTAATTAGTGATTAAAGGGATAGTTCACCCAAAAATGAAAATTCTGTCATTATTTACTCACCCTTCACTTGATCAAAGCCTACAGTATTTAAATTTTTTTGCTTTAAAAAGGAGATATTTAGAAAAATGCATGTTGCTGGGACCCACTGACTTCCATAGTAATTGTTTTTAATACTATAAAAAGGCCATGGCATTATTCAAATTATCTTCTATTATCTTCAACAGAAGAAATAAACTAATAAAGGTTTAAAACCCTATGAGGGAGAATAAATTATGATGTAATGTTCTTTATTTGTGTGAACTATCCCTTTAATAACATCCAATGATCACTGTATGTAACATAATGAAATTGTTTTCACAGGTTTCTTGGAGCAAGGCTTACTAGTGAGAGAATCCAAGAAGCTGTGGGAGCACTACAAAAAGTCACCGCAATTCAAATTTGACATATTCTCCATGATACCAACAGACATACTAATGCTGAAAGTGGGTTACAACAATCCAGAACTAAGATTCAACCGGCTTTTCAAAATGGCTCGACTGTTTGAGTACTTTGACCGCACTGAAACCAGAACCAACTTCCCAAACATCTTTCGCATCAGCAATCTCGTCCTGTATATCCTTATCATCATCCACTGGAATGGCTGCATCTTTTTCGCCATTTCAAAAACTCTTGGCTTTGGCTCGGACTCTTGGGTGTATCCCAACATCAGTGACCCAGAGTTTGGTCGTCTTGGCAGAAAGTACATCTATTGCTTGTACTGGTCCACTCTCACGCTCACCACCATTGGAGAAACACCACCACCCGTCAGAGACGTGGAGTACTTTTTTGTTGTGTCCGATTTCCTCATTGGCGTGCTGATTTTTGCCACCATCGTTGGTAATGTTGGTGCTATGATTTCCAACATGAATGCATCCCGCGCAGAGTTTCAGGCCAAGATCGACTCAATCAAGCAGTACATGCAGTTCAGAAAGGTCAGCAAAGATCTGGAGGCACGTGTCGTGAAGTGGTTTGACTACCTTTGGACTGAACAGAAGACTTGCGATGAAAAGGAGGTGCTCAAGTACCTCCCAGACAAACTCAAGGCAGAGATCGCCATCAACGTGCATTTGGAGACTCTTCGGAAAGTGCGTATCTTTCAGGATTGCGAGGCGGGTCTTCTTGTTGAGCTTGTCCTTAAACTTCAACCACAGGTTTTCAGCCCTGGTGACTATATCTGCAAGAAGGGAGACATCGGGAGGGAGATGTACATTATAAAAGAAGGCCAACTAGCTGTGGTGGCGGATGATGGAGTCACGCAGTTTGTGGTCCTCAGCGATGGCGCTTACTTTGGTGAGATTAGCATCCTCGGAATCAAAGGAAGCAAAGCTGGAAACCGCAGGACTGCAAACATACGTAGTGTGGGATACTCTGATCTGTTTGCACTCTCCAAAGATGACCTAATGGATGCGTTATCGGAGTACCCAGAGGCCAAGAAGGCACTAGAGGAGAAAGGTAGGGCTATTTTGATGAAAGACAATCTTATTGATGAGGCTGCTGCCAATGCCGGCGCAGACGCCAAAGACCTAGACAACAAGGTGAATTTGCTTGGGACGAATCTAGATGTGATGCAGACTAAATTTGCTCGTCTTATGGCAGACTGGACTGCCAGCCAGAACAGGATCAAACAGAGGCTCACCAACATGGAGGCCCGCGTGAAGACTCTTAGGGAGGAGGATTTAGACGAGGTCGTAGAGGATAAGAAGGACAAATAATTATATACTGAAATAGACTGACTTCATACTATGTGTCAGGATCACAGATTACACATTTACCCATATAGAGGAATCTGGCATCATTTGAGTGAGGAATTTGGTTGATCTAAAATTAAAATAGCAGCATCATACTATTTATAGACGGCTGAGTCACAGAACTGGCATTTCGCAAGACCTAAACCTAATTTGTGAAGGCACGTAAACAATGACAGATCAGACCGCTTCAGTCTCACTAATGCAGGATTGCCTTGAGAAGTAAATTGGAACAACAGTGTGGCAAGGTGGTCTATCTTCTGTTTTTGGTTATTATGGTTCGTGATGCTGTCGCTGTTAAGTATTGCAATATCGGGTAGTTTCTAAAATGTTAGAACTTTAAATTTTGAGGTTATTGTGCAGCTATACTCTCTGTGAGATGTCATGCTGTAAACATTTATAAGTATGCATTGTACAATGTCCCTTTTTTCTTGACATTCTCAGGAATTGCTCCTAAGCCTTGTTGTCTTATTTGGAATACCAAAGCTTTGTATTAGGCAAGCATAAATACTGTACCAAAGATAGGAGAGAATCATGTAAAGGCAACCTCACACTACTAACTGTAAGATACATGAATCATTGTGGTGCTCACACTAAACATCAAGAGTTTACTCCTAATTAAACGTTAGAATGGTAAGAGCAATTCACAAGACTCAATTTACAGAAATACAGCTACAGTTTCTTGTCATCTGTTGTCATCTTGTCAAGGAAAAAAAAAATCTGTGAGAAATTCATGCAAGTTAATATATATATATATATATATATATCTATATATATAT
>CAIGQV010016298.1:2031366-2055741 GCA_903798115.1 Danio jaintianensis | reverse complement strand
GTGTGTGTGTGTGTGTGTGTGTGTGTGTGTGTGTGTGTGTGTGTTGCCCATTACTTTATAACTCATAGTACTGTACCAACCCACTGCCTTCATCTGGTTCCTGCTTAACAGACGTGGCTGAAGATCTTTTAGACAGACTGAACTCTGCTTCAACCATCTCTGGAGTGAGACGGAGCTCTGAGCTCTCAGACCTGGCAGAGAAATCACACTGTCACCGATCAGTCACAAACAATCAAGATGGAGGGTTTATTCAAGTTGGTGGCTAATCTATATTTACACTCCAGACTGAATCTCATCTCTGATGCTGTCGGGCAGATCCTGAAGTACTGGAGGAGCCTCCATAGGCAGCATGTCAGACCTGTATAAAAAAGTTTTGAAAGAGTTAGACTTGTTTTATTGTGTGTGGAAATTTTTGTGTGTGTGATACATACATGTGGGGGACACAATCGAATTTTGGAGTGGAAATATTGGATAAAGCGTTCAATGCCATAGAGGGAAACTTCTTCCATGTCATAATCCCTTTGATTATATCCTATACATAATGAATAATTACAGGATGAATGTATTTGAAAGTAAGTGGAATATTATTAAACAAATAATTCTAGTCCTGGATTTGTTTTTTTCCTTTCAAACAGGAATACAAGGTATAGTACAAGTTGTGATATAAAACTTTAATTTAAAAAAGAATAGTAAAGCTGAGTTAAAAATGTCTCTTGTAAATTGTGGACAAACCTGTCTATCTAGAACTTTCTTCTGTGTTGTATTGTCGACACCTCTGACACTGGCGTTAGTGACAGTGTATCGAGGCAGCGGACACAAATGAAAGTCCAGGTCACACTCCAGGTAAAGCGGAGCTGCTTTGAAGGCATAAACATGTGGAGCAGGATTCTACAAAGACATCATCTATCATTTAAGCAACTTAAGACCGAGCCATGTACAAACATGTCTGAATTAAATAATTACTAAATTCTGATGTGAAAAAAAAGATACAAAAGCAAAACGATGTGCTACAGTTAAATACAAAATTAGAAATGTGAAAATGTACAGTATAGTTTTGTTCCAGTATTATAATCATTATTATACACTCACCAGCCACTTTATTAGGTACACCTGTCCAACTGCTCGTTAATGCAAATTTCTAATCAGCCAATCACATGGCAGCAACTCAATGCATTTAGGCATGTAGACATGGTCCAGATGATCTGCTGCAGTTCAAACTGAGCATCAGAATGGGGAAGAAAGGTGATTTAAGTGACTTTGAACGTGGCATGGTTGTTGATGCCAGATGGGCTTGTCTGAGTATTTCAGAAACTGCTGATCTACTGGGATTTTCACGCACAACCATCTCTAGGGTTTACAGAGAATGGTCAGAAAAAGAGAAAATATCCAGTGAGCAACAGTTCTGTGGGTGCAAATGCCTTGTTGATGTCTGAGGTCAGAGGAGAATTGCTAGACTGGTTCGAGCCAATAGGTAACAGTAACTCAAATAAGCACTCGTTACAACCGAGGTATGCAGAAGAGCATCTCTGAAAGCACAACACGTCAAACCTTGAGGCGAATGGGCTACAGCAGTAGAAGAGAAGACCACACCGGGTACCACTCCTGTCAGTTAAGAACAGGAAACTGAGACTACAATTCGCACAGGCTCACCAAAATTGGACAATAGAAGATTGGAAAAACGTTGACTGGTCTGATGAATCTCGATTTCTGCTGCGACATTCAGATGGTAGGGTCAAAATTTAGCATCAACAACATGAAAGCATGGATCCATCCTGCCTTGTATCAACGGTTCAGTGTAATGGTGTGGGGGATATTTTCTTGGCACACTTTGGGCCCATTAGTCCCAATTGAGCATCGTTTCAACGCCACAGCCTACCTAAGTAGTGTTACTGACCATGTCCATCCCTTTATGACCACAGTGTACCCATCTTCTGATGGCTACCTCCAGCAGGATAACACGCCATGTCATAAAGCATGAATCATCTCAGACTGGTTTCTTGAACATGACAATGAGTTCACTGTACTCAAATGGACTCCACAGTCACCAGATCTCAATCCAATAGAGCACCTTTAGAATGTGGTGGAACGGGAGATTCGCATCATGGATGTGCAGCCGACAAATATGCAGCAACTGCGTGATGCTATCATGTCAATATGGACCAAAATCTCTGAGGAATATTTCCAGTACCTTGTTGAATCTATGCCACGAAGGATTAAGGCAGTTCTGAAGGGTCCAACCCGGTACTAGTAAGGTGTACCTAATAAAGTGGCCAGTGAGTGTAATTTTTTTTAAATATATTTTTTCTTTTTTTAATTGAAACTTGTGTTTTTTGTCACAGTTCCAATTTTAACTATATATTTTACATTCAGTTTTTATATCAGTTTTAGATTTACTTTGATTTTTCAACTTTAAATCAGCTGAAATAAAATAAGTTAACTTGTTAATATTTGATGTATATTGGTTTTCATTTTATTTCTAGTAACTTAAGCTTTATTTTTTAATGATTTTTAGATTTCGCTAACAATAATAGCATAAGAATGCTGTTATGATAATATGTGGCTCAATAAAACGTACAAAGATCCTTAAAGGGTGAGCTCTGGGTGGTTTTAGGAGTGTTTCAGGTGCACAGAAACTGAGAGTGGGATTTAAATCCTGATCTGATCCATCATCTTCCTCTGGGTTTTTCTCTTCCTCATCCTCACTGAGATCTACAGATATACATGACACCACAGGAAACAGCTCATCCTGTAAAAAACATGAAATTCAGATTAGCTTTTGAATTCAAACAAATAACGGTTAATTCATTTTAAAAGAATGACAAATAAACGTGTAGTTTACCTGTGCTCCGGTGCGTAAAGGCCTACACAGCACCGGAGGCATATATGATGCTGCTGCTTCATAGACAGATAATGGCTGATAACCCATCAGTCTGTAATGCTGGGGGACCTGAAGAATAAACACGCACACATTTCATTCCAATTAATATTTCATAATATGATCAAAAACGCTGACAAATGCCATTGACATTAACAAAAAGTTCCAATGTTCTAGTTTCATTTATTCTCTTTAATATGGATGTCAAACTGTTTGGATACTAACATTCTTCAAAATATCTTCTGTATTATGACAAATAATCGTAGGAATATTACAATACAATAATATTACTATATGCATGTGTAAACTATGCACTATTTTAAATTTATTAATAGAATACAAGCAGAATAAGCATTTCCAATTTTTTTCCCACACACAACACATTTTTGTTTAAATAAAACAAAATATTTTCCATTAAAATTTAAACATGACATTTCAAGCCATAATCTCCCACTTGCTGGAATTTCAACCCCAAAAATTACAAGACAAAAATCCCTATCATATGCTTAATGAATGGGGAAAACATGTTCTTCTTCCCGTACTTTTAGAGAGAACAATGGAGTCCTGAGTTTCATATCTGCTTCAGGCGTTTTTACAGGAACATGACGAAATGCATTCGCAGCCTGAAAACCACAAAATATGCCTTCATATCACACTGAACTGAAACTTTATTTGGAAATATTTAACCAAAAGAAACTTTATGTTTTATTTACAGCAAATAAAAAACATGAACTCTGGTTAAGTTTAGTCACAATTATAAATCACAATTATAAAGTATGCTATAAACAGTTATACACAAGCTCTGCACAATAACTATAAACGATCTCTCACAAGTTTGTCAGCCTGGTCTTCAGATATAAATGTTTTGAAGGAGAAGGGTCTGATTTTTTCTGGAGTCAGTATAAAAAGGCATGACTTCTCATCCCCATCTACAAAAAAAACAACACATACACATGTTAAAAGATACCTGTTTGTGTGATATGGCAGGTAGTTATAACTACATGATAGTAATATACAGTACATTACAGCTCATATATATATATATATATATATATATATATATATATATATGAGGGCTTATATATGCTCTTCAATTATTATTTGACCAAAATAAACTTTGAAAATTAAATGTAAAAATATTTTTAACATTAATGTGATTGTCAAAAATTGTATTTTCAGCATCATTACACCATCATCCTTCAGAAATCATTTTAATATGCTGATTTGCTGCTGAAGACACATTTATCATCATACTTATCATATTTTGTGGAAGTCACAATACTTTTTTCTATATTTGTCTTTGTATTCTGTATTTATATAGTTCAAATAGACATTTTACACAATGGTAAACAATCTTAAAGTCATTCCTTTCACCTTTCACCAATTTAATATATTCTTTCTAAATACAAGCATTAATTTTTATTGGACAAAATCCAGTCTCACCTGATTCATTGTTTTCCTGCTGACTTCTAGTTTTGCAAACAAGCTCTCTTAGAGACACCAGCCTCTTGTTCATCCGACATTGAAGAACAACCTCAATTTAACCCAACACAGTGTAATATTATTACACTTATTAGTACAGTCAAGCTTTTTATTATCAAGCAACAGATGATCAACAGAGTGAGAGGTAAACAACCACTGTAATAATGTGTTAAATAATAGCGTAATGTCAACAAAACTCATTACATTATAAGAGTTATGGTACCTTGCGAGCAGCCTGCTGAAAGAGTCTGAACGCTCTCTGTCTGACCTCCAGCTGGCCAGTGCCATAGCGGCTGAAAACAGCAGTGCATTCTGGGACCTATAACAGAGAGCTACTGAATAAGTCTAAAACATATCAATCTTTCCATAACGACTAATACTTACAAGCGGTATGTGGTAAGTAAATTTTTCAAACTTAGAATGATGTATCCACTGCAGATTCATTTATTAAATGAGTCTGTCACAGATTGCTACTTACTCAAAAGCAAGTGTTTTCATGCTATCAGAGAAGTACATATTTGCAATATAAGTATGTAAATTGGGACAGAGCCTGTTAACTCTGTACACTTCACTTTTTTTTTTTTTTGGAAATAGGCTCATTTTACAAGTCACCTAGAGTTATACAGTTGAGTTTTACCATTTTTGAATCCATTCAGCCTATTTCCGGGTCTGGCGAGAGCACTTTTGGCTTAGCTTAGCATAAATCATTGAATTGGATTAGACTATTAGCATCTAGCTAAAAAATATCAACAAATTGTTCTAAAGCTTGACTATTCTAAAGTTACATCACTATGATATTATGCAGCACTTTTACCTAGTCACCTTGCCGGGGACCATTTTCAGGCTTTGTAATATCGTTGCACCTGCTGTTGCCATGGTACAGCAGTAAAATTTCTTTATTATTTTGCAGAATGAGAGTATAGTTCCTAGCCATAATGATCTAGAAGGTCTTATTAGACGATGTAACTTCAGAAGAGTTAAGCTTTAAAAAACTCTTTATCGAAACCCTTTTTTGACATTTTTGAATGAGATGCTAATGGTCTAATCTGATTCAATGATTTATGCTAAGCTAAGCTAAAAGTGTTCCTGTCAGACCCGGAGATGACCTGAATCGATTAAAAAATGGTAACACTGAACTGTTTAACTCAAGGGGAGTTGTAAAATTAGCTTATTTCCAAAAAAAAGTGGAGTGTTCAACACATACATACATATGTATATACAGTCAAGCCCGAAATTATTGAAACCCCTGGCAAATTCTGACTTGATATATATATTTAATTCATTCATTAATTTTCATTCGGCTTAGTCCCTTTATTCACCAGGGGCCGCCACAGCGGAATGAACCGCCAACTTATCCAGCATATGTTTTACGCAGCCGATGCCCTTCCAGCTGCAACCCAGTACTGGGAAACATCCATACACAATCATTCACACACATACACTATGGCCAGTTTGGCTTATTCAATTTACCTATACACCTATATATGTCTGTGGACTGTGGGGGAAACCGGAGCACTCGGAGGAAACCCACGCCAACACGGGGAGAACATGCAAACTCCACACAGAAACGCCAACTGACCCAGCCGGGGCTTGAACCAGCGACCTTCTTGCTGTGAGGCGACAATGCTAACCACTGAGCCACTGTGTTGCCTATATATTTAATATTTTCTTATTTCATAATTTGCAAAGTTATAAAACAGACACAACCAATGATATTTGAACTTGTGTATTCTTTGTATGCTTTAGACAATACCTTGTGCTTTTTACAACTGATGTAAAAGAGAACTTAGCTCAATACTCATGTGGCGTGCCGTCTGAAAGTCGGCTATCTGTCTGAGCGTGTTTTTGCTTCCACCCAAAAAGAGGAATTTACATGCACAGTGTAATAAATGATTCATGAGCTATTTTGAGCTTAAATTTCACACATTCTGGGAACACCTGAGACTTATATTACATCTTTCCATCAAGCAATTTTGTGTTTAATAGAGGACTAAATCTAAACTTCGGCCATCAGTGAAAATTTTATAGACATCTTACAATAGTCCAACAATAAACAAGTCAACAAATATACAGATTAGACAGACTTCACATGCGTAGTCATTCATTACTCCCTTTTTCTCAGATTTTCATTGGCAACCCAAATTTATTCTTGTTTAAGCCATCTATGTTTGCATGTCTAGAGCTTATATATCTTTTAAACACACAAAAACATGCTTGCTGGGTTGTAAAAAGTGCAAAATATGATCCTATTAAATGATACAGGCTATAAAAATGATTTTTAAAATCAATAAAAATATGGTAATACATTCAAAAATGTTGGTATTACACTTCTGTGTACCTGTCCAACATGTCGCAAAACTCTCCGTGAGAAAAGTTGAGTTGAATGTCTTGAAATAGCCACTGACTCACCACTGTATTTTAGCTGAAACATAGATAAAAAGCATTGGAGCACTGAGTGGAAATAAAGTGACACAAAGTGTTTAATAAAATGTTTTATGACTTACTTTATATGCAGCAACTGCCTCATCTTGCACCTTCAAAATTGTAAGTTTTTGTTCTGTTGAACATGGATCGTCACCCAAATCAACTTGCCTAAATATAGAACACACTATTATTATACTCTAATACTAGTATTAGAGTTTTCCAGTTCACCCAAAATGACATTCACTGTTATA
Organism: Danio jaintianensis; assembly: GCA_903798115.1. Classification (NCBI taxonomy): domain Eukaryota; kingdom Metazoa; phylum Chordata; class Actinopteri; order Cypriniformes; family Danionidae; genus Danio; species Danio jaintianensis. The sequence goes on along the minus strand of CAIGQV010016298.1, from coordinate 2,048,709 downwards.
TAATCACATATATTAACACACCAGCGAATAGGATTGCCTTTCTCCTCATTTTGTTGGACCCTCTTTAAAAACGCAGCTTCCTTCATTTCTCTTGTTTGGTCTGCAACCTTGGTATAAGACATGGCTTCAACAAATAAAACATACAAGAGTCTCGCATTAAAAAAAGCAACAACTTTGATTTGTGGTTACATCAAGTCATATTTGATTAGTCGCATGTTGTTCTCCAAACTGTGTCAGTGTGTGATCTGAAATTTGATTAAACTCTTCAAACTGAATTCTGTATATACTGTATGTTTCAGCCGCAACGGTAGGTCTAAAATTCAAGGACATCATACACCCTGCAGTAGCTTCAAAATGTTGCTGAGAGTTGATCAAAAAAAAAAACTTTTTCATCTCTACTGCTGTCATCAGATTCTACTAGAATTACATACAGAGTGATGACACTGGTGAGGGCAGCACAAAAAAAAGTGGTACGTACAGTATGAGCTAGAGAATGACCTCAAGAAAAAACACCTCTGTAAAAGCCCATTTTCAGGTTGGCTAACTTGCAAAAGGGGCATGTAATTCGTACACTATAAAATGGGGCTCTTTTTATTGTTATATAAACTCCACTCTGCTGACAGGATCAGATAAGATCAGCAGCAATTTTCCATGCTGGTTCTGGCATGTTTTTGCTTTTTAGTGCAGGTCTGATGCTGGTAGACCCACCATAACAGTGGTGGATGAAGTAATAGTACAGATGGCCTAGTAAAATATTACTCTGGTTAAAATTTAGTACGAATTTAAGTATGAAAGCAGTTGAATTTGAATATACGTAAATATTAAAAAGTACTGACTGAGTGACTGATTTAAAGTTTGTGTGAATCTAAATTTACTATGTATTTTTAATTTTGCAAGCACACATTCCAAGGGTGCACACAATCCATGAAAAAATAAAATGTTTGTAATCTTCAATCAAAGTCTAACCATTTGCTTCCACGTTTGGAGTGGCGGTCCATCTCTGTTGACGTCAGTTTGATGGCTTCAGCCACTATATTCTTAACCACGCCCCTCTTATTGTTAGTTTGCTACAAGGGAATGATGCGCAAAAAGAAAGTCCCGCCCCCTACTCAATATTCCATTTCAGGAAAGTAAGTACTGTACTTCAACATACTGAAATCAAAGTCTCAGCAATGTCTGGTTCATGTGCACTTTAATTATTGGAAATTTAAGTGTGTAAACAAGTGAAAATAACAAAACATATCATATAGCCTAGTACAGTAAGTCTAGATGGCATACAGCTACAGATAGCATCATTTTTGTGACACTACAACAATTATTAATATGTTTCTATTACTGTGAGGGGTTAGGTTGGGGGAAGGCATTAATAAAATACAATTTAATGGGTAATTCAATCAATAATATAAGTAATACTAAGTATAATAACAATTTTAAATTACTGTGATTGGTTGGCTTTAGGGTTGGGGTATAGGTAGATGTTAATAAAATACAATGAATGGGTAATTTAATAAATAATATAAATAATTTTCATTAACGGACCACAGCTGTATCCCTTCTAACAACAACCGTATTTAAAAAAAAAAAAATTATATAGATTTATAATTACTGGTCTTTAAAGCTAGTTCATCAAATCTAATGAGAGCATCAGCATTCCAGGATGTCGATACTGTAGTCTTTACCAAACTTTAATTTCCTGGCTTTTCATTTTTAACATGCACCGCAGAGGCCCTGTGGATGAGAAATGGTGTTCTTACCCTCCCGGAGGTCCTTAAATCTCATTTTGTCTTGTGGCTGGAGAAGCATTTTAACCAGTCCGGCGTGAGTGCTGACATCTGTGGTGGAAACCTGGAGTTGTGGAACAGGTTTGGTCTTCTTTTTGCTGCCCTATAAGAGTAAAAACAGACAAAGTCGATTGTACACATGATAAATCAAATATTAATTTATTATTATTATTGTTATTATAATAATTACAACCAACACTCATTTACTCAAAGAGTTGATAAAAATAAAACAGATATACAGTCATTGCAATATAGAAATTGCTCACTTGAAACAATTTTCCAGCTAAAAGCTTTGCTGGCCTATGAATGTAATTCCATATATGCATTTCCCACATTTGATGGCTGACAGGGCATGTGGTCAATTTAAATTCAATTCCGTAAGCTCAGTGTAAACAATAAAATTACATTTGTAATTCAATCTCACACAAACCACTCTGCCACTGCTTTTTAATGGGCCAAAATGAAATCGAGCCTCAGCTAATTCACATTCCTGCATCTGTACAGCTCAAAGCCATTCAGACCCTGTTGAAAAACAAAACAAAACTGTCTTTTCTGTTTTTGGTAATGGCTGACTTTCACAGCTAGAAAATACCATACTGGGTGTCCAGTATTTTTGCTGTTAAACAACAGAATGGTTTGTCTGCTCCTCTAGCTAAACCAGCACCAAACCAATACTGAAATGCATGTTGAATCTGATAATTTGACAACACAGGTTGGTAGGTCGATGACTGAATGCATGCATGAATTACTAAATGCAATAATAGACTTTCTAACCTTATCCAAGTAAGGAGTCATTTTAGGGTGGAATGTAAGAGTCTGAGATTTTCCATAAGAAATATTCTGCTCTTCAGCAAAATCCTCTTCCTCGTCACCATTTCCATCCGGTTTACTGAGGCACAGAGAACAATAATGCCAATAACGTTAGTATAAAAAAAGTATAAAATAGCATTTGAACTCAAACATTTACATTACTTTTTCATCATTTCAATTTTTAGGATGTGATCAAGCAGTAGGTCCTGTGAAACCATGGTTTACAGTGAATTTAGAAAAGCTAAGCATGTACAATTGGTGAAAATATATTGTATAAAATATTATGTAACTTATCATGCAAGCTAAATTATTAAATGTAATTTTTCTGCAAAAAAAAAATGTTCAACAGAATGTTCTGAGGTGTAGCATGCTTTGTCTGATGGAGCTCAAATGAAACAGAGACTGCAAATGTTTGTATGTGCTATATGTAGTATATCAGCATTTTTGTGTGTGTTGTGACCCAAAAGTGGTTTTGTGATGTGCAACGTTTCTTTTAATTGACGTGTGTGAAAGCTATTGATGCTTCTGTCAGATGTGGTTCAAGAGAAAGTGCCTGGAAAAAACATGTTGTCCTAAATAATACAAGCTGATTTACGTAGCACATAAAAAAGCAGTATTTGAGTTTCAGTCTGCATACTTATGCATGATTTTATAGCACACATTTAGTATCTGTGAAAATTCCAAAGGAAAAGCGCACTTTAAATACCTGGACGATGCACTTATTTAATGTAAAAAGTTAAGTGTGTTAAATGCTGGACACTTCAACTGGATGCAATCAACTGTCTCAGGTTTAGTTATGTAGTGGAGGGGGCGGAGCTTGAGACTACAATTAATCTGAATGACAAAAGTTAATGTTGTTTTTTAATGACTGTGGTGGCTCATACCACTTTACTAACTTTGTTCTAACAAAAACTAAACTGTATTTGCTATTTAATGGCCTCACCTTGTATATTATTATCAATATTAGTCATATTCTTTCAATTTATTTATATGTTAGGCACTGTGGTACTTGTGTGTGTGTGTGTTAACCATCTTTGTGATGTACTATAAATTTTAAAAGCATTTCTCCAGCTGAGAACCACTACTATAGTACAGTCCCCTCCACCAATATTGGCACCCTTGGTAAATATGATCAAAGAAGGCTGTGAAAAAATGTCTTTATTGTTTGCTCAAAATGTTTTGCTCAAAATAATAACAAAATCTCTCTCTCTCTTGCTGCCTCTCATTGAAAAGAAACAAATGTAAACGCATCCCAGTTTTATCAAAAATCAAATATCTTTGATAAATATAGGTACCCCAATTATTAGCACCCCTATGAATTCAAATGAGCAAACTATTTTTGAAGAATATTCTTAGATATATCTTTTCATAATGGAAACAACTGGATTTGTTATGAATCTGCCTGGTAAAGGAAGTGTGAATATTTTGAGCAAAACGTTTTAAAGGTTAAAAGGTTAATCTATAAAGAACATTTTTTTACAGCCTTATTTGCTCATATTTTACATCAATAAAGTTATATATTAATATGTGAATATATTTTATACTAATATTAGTGGAGAGCACTGCATAAATTCTATTTACTCAAATCATGTAAGTACATCAATTTATCTCTCAGGAGAGACTATGCTTATTGTATAAACCAGATGTATAGAGGCATAATGAAAGTCCACAGGTAACAATTGTCATTAATTATAACTTAATTATCTCACAGATGTGTGTTTGAAAAATACTTTACAATGGCTTTAAATGCAGTTCAACCAATCAGAAAAAGAGGATATGAGTTAGTTATGTGTTTTTAGTTTTCCGCATTGCTATTGCACAGCAATTATTAATTTGTCAGTGGTATTACCTAAGCAGCAGGTATGGTGTTGAAGAGCCCGTCACAGTCCAGATGACAGGTTTAGAGTTGAACTGAGAGATGATCAGCTGCAGTGTGATGTCCGCAGTACCATACCGCAAAGGGGTAAATGTCACTTTTAACGCGTTTTTTCCATTTGCAGGAATGATTCCTGATTAATAGATGAATAACACTTGTACAGTACAAGTCTAGTACTAGTATACACTTGATCACTAAGCATTAAATCAGAGGAAAACTTGATTCTGATTGGTAAATCATGACCAAGGTATGCTATTCCGCAATAACTACCAGTAAAACTAATATCACAGGCTTATCTGGGTGCAACAAACAATCATCCGTTTTCTTTCTGCAAGCTTTATGTTTAATTAAAGAGTTAGCACATTATTACAGCTAAGAACAATGTTTTGTGTCTTTTGTGGCAAGTAATACTTATACTTGAATTTTGAGATTTGGGATTTCCAGATGAGCCTGTGTTATTTAGAGGTTGTTATCCTGGAATAACATACCTTGGAATGTTGCGACTGACCAATCAGGATTGAGTATTCCAGACAGCCGTATAATAATCTGCGATAACAACTGGCTAGATGTACATTATCCCTAACAGTAGTTATGCAGAATATGAAGGAATTCCATTACCTGAAAGTGGTCTGACAGTAAAGGCCTTATGGGGCTGAAGGCAGTGCACCTGGAACTCAAAGTCTACTGGACAACTGCAACTTAGTGGAATCACATGACTGGTGCTATAAAAGCAATAGCAAATGTAAGTGTAATATTTAGAGATGCACAATATATCGGCGGCCATATCGATATCAGCCGATAAATGCTATTTTTGATGTTATCATTATTGGTCTGATAAGAAAAAATTATATATTATTTCTGATGTTTAAAGCTGCTTTTTTATTGTTTTACCGATTTTGGTTAATGTTCAGTGACTTGGATTCTTTATCGATGCATTTTTTTTGTCAGTTTGTAGATTTTATTTAAGAGCATTTAGAAAAGTGTATTTTATTAATAATGTTCAGAGATCACGCTTATGAAGTTAATCCGATAAAATATATAAAATCAGATGTTCATGTTTTTGCCTTTTGTTTATGCAATCAAGCAGAAAAATTAGAAACATTTATATTTATCGGCTAATATATCGGTTATTGGCCTCCAAATCTAACGAGTTATTGGTTATCGGTATCAGTCAAAAAATCTACATCGGTGCATCCCTAGAAATATTTATACTTTTTTCCTTTGTGAATCATCCGAATGAACCATATCCCACTTACATAACCTGTTATTGGTGTAATAAGATGATTACTGTAAACTGTACCTCTGTCCAAGCGGCACCGGGGGAAGACTAATGTGAGATGGGATGTGAAGGTCATTGATAACAGGATATGCATGAACAGGAACCAGTAAGTTCTCTTCTCCCTGAAAACAACACGAACAGACACATCACCACTGTTTTATGTGCTTTCAGAATTTGCATGTGCAAACAACAGCCAAACACGTTTTTACCTTGCCATGAATTCTAATGTTATCAGAAAAGTAACGCCACTCATCTGGTCGAAAAAACACTGTAACAGTGTAAGCAAGACCCGGAACCAGTCGGCACTGCATTTAAAGTAAAGAAACAGGATCAGAATTTAATGTTCTTAAAACAAGCCTTAGTTTTGATCATAAAAATATTATTGAATAAACAAATACTGAACACATCTATAATGAAATATAGATAAGAGTGGGGGAAATAAGTATTGAACACGTCACCATTTTTCTCAGAAAACCTATTTTTAAAGGTGCTGTTGACTTGAAATTTTCCCCCGGATGTTGGTAACAACCAAAGAAATCCATATATGCAAAAAAAACAAAACTAATTAGCTTACAAATTAAGTTATGTGTAATAAAATCAAATGACACAGGGAAAAAGTATCGAGACCCACAGAAACATCAAGATTTTTACACTCTGTTAAAGTCTGTGAAAAAATCACACCTGAGCAATGGTTGTGACTTCATTCTCAATATAAAAGGCGTCTTTAAGCTGCCGTCACCAAAAAAAGCCTTTTATATAAAGTATTAAATATGTTTCAGTAGTTCAGTACTTTCTCCTTGTGTCATTTCAGTGTTATTACACAGAACTAATTTTTCTGAATTTTTTGTTTTGTTTTGTTTTGTTATATTTTTATGTTTGTATTGTTTGGGTTTTTGCCTAAATCTGGTTCAATTCCATATCAACAGCTCCTTTAGAAATATTATTCCCAGGAAAAAACATGACGTGTTGATTACCCCCATTGTATATAGATATAATGAAATAAAATAAAATAAACAAAATATTAGTAATTAAGAATATCAGTAACATTAAAGCATGCTGAAAAGCAGATTGTTGAAACAGGTTACCTTTTTGGTGTACTTAATTTGGAATTCCTTTGTCTGAGGTGGTAAAATGTGGACACTCAGCACATCAGAGGAAACATTGACAAGTTTCTTGAGAAAAAAACAAATGTATTTTTTTATTACATCACACTTCCTCTAATATTTTCCCCCTTCTGAAACGTTTCTTTCAGTTACAACTGTTTTAGATGTTTCCCCTTTGACAACAGAGTACTATCAGTGGAAAATTAGCCATGTGTTTCAAAAAATGGAGTCTCCAGTGAGGTCTTTAGAATGACTGAATATTTGTTTCAGATCAATGACACAAATAATAAGTCACATTATATTACCATTACATGAGTCATGCTAACATTCCACAGAACATTTCACATCAAAAATTGGTTCAGATTTTAGTGAGAACGGTAAGAAAAACCAACCAGGATCTTCTTATAATCCTTTCCTACTTCAAAGCCACTGAAATGCAGTTCTGATGGCTCGGCCTGAACTACACCGTTACTCTTCAATGTGGTAAACACCTCTGCAAGAAACATAAAAACACAATTATATATGTTATTTAAACTGATATAGTTTGTCAGTCGAAAACGATTAAGGTAATGTTTGTACTCTGTTAAAAAAAAAAGCTAAAATGTTTAGGAAATAAACATTAGAAAAGGTAATAATGGTTCTACTTGTTTCCAAAAGGTGATTGGGGACAGTTGCACTTTTTCTGGTGTCCTCCAGCAGTTGGCTTAGAGGAAGTAGGTTTTTCCTCTTTACACTCCTGGAGAAAGTCTCAGGGGCAGAATGAACCACCTCCATCCCAGCCAGATCCTGATCACAACTAATCTAAACCTGTGAGCAGGTAGTTGACAAATTACACTACAACATCAGTGTAAAATTCAGTGCTTTGTACTGTACTCCCTTAAAACAAGTTTTCAAATTATAATTGTATGTACAGGCACTTTTATGAGCTCATGAACTGAGACTAAATAGAATACTTTAAGCATTCATGGTCATATAACATAAAGGCTTGATTATAGTCTTAAATATACAATTGTCCATGTTAGTTTTTATAATCTCCCGCTGCGAAAAATATCCATGGTTTTTATTGTGGTAGAAGTGTAGTAACCTAAAAGTAAAGGATGTTTATCATTTGTATAACCACAGCTTTACTACAAATATCATGGTTAAACAACCTGTATTAATTAGAAGGTAGTTTGTTTTTGATGTAAAACCATGGTTAATTTTCGTAAGAGAATTCAAATCAATTCTTTATTATTTCATAGTTTTGTATATAATTACAAAGCTCTCATTTCTTCTCCTTAGCTTTAGATATTCATGACACGAACGATTGTTTATATTACAGCAAATAACGGGAGATGGACGATTTAAAGGAAGTCAAGGGCTGATGTTCTAACGTTAGTAAACCACGCAACGTCGTCGATGTTGGTGTTTTACTCGAAATACTTTGGTTAATTCATTCGTGTTGTTTGTTTGTTAGGTAAACGCTACTTACATCTAGTTTTATAATCGAAAGAGCACTTGAAAAGGCGCTTGAATCTCAAACAACGTACCTGTTGATCCTCCATTGGAGTCACGTCAACAATACCCGTCACTATGACAACAAGAGACGCTGAGCTTTAAAGGTATAGTTCACCCAAAAATAAAAAGATATTTTAAAGAAAGCGGAAAACCTGTAGCCATTGACATCCATAGTAGGAAAAACAACAAATACTATGGAAGTCAGTAGCTACAGTTTTCCAGCTTTCTTCAAAATATCTTTTTGTGTGTCTCTTCAACAGAAGGAACTCAAACAAGTCTGAAACAAGAGGAGGATGAGTAAACCATGACAGAACTTTTCAGTTTTGGGTAAACGATCTATTTCACATCTATTTAATGTGTTAATTGTAACTTCATTATGCATTTTAAATGAAATAAATAGATTAATATTGTAATAAAGCTCCCCAAAAAGTAAAAATACAGATCTGACTTTTGCGAAACCGAACAATTCTATTTTTATGGTTCATAAATCAAATTGACTGTATTTTCTAATTGCTTTTCACTTTTTTATTTGAGTTTTAAAACTGAAATGTAGTGCATAGTAATTTAGCATACATTTAATGTTCATAAAATGTTTATATTCATATTAATTACACATAATACATATTCATAATGGAATAAAATTTAATAATATTAGCTTTCAAGTTGCCCCAAAATATTTTCACCCAAATGTTTATTCAAATATAAGTGAAATTAAATAAAAACTACTTCTTAATAATTACATAACAGAACTGTGTGAATCTCAATGCAAACAACGTAGACCAACCAAAAGAGAAGTGTTATTCACAGAAGAAAAATCCAGCTCAGTTTTATTTATTGTAAAACATTTAACCATTTCACAACAACATAAAATGCTAATAAATGTTTTTAAAAATCATAAAGTACATTCAGTCCACTTAGCATAAGCAAACAACATTTTCCTCAAGAAATTATATACAGTACATTCAATTCATACAATGCAATTATATACAACAATATTTATACATGCTTCACAAAATCAGATCATTTCTAAAGGAATAGTTCACCCAAACTGAAAATTCTGTCCCCATTTCCTTTGCGTTTCTTCTATTAAACATAATGGGCCCTATCATACACCCGGCGCAATAAGGCGCAGGACGTTTTTGGCGCAATTTGTTATTTTCAGACCAGCGCAACTGTAATTTTCACGTTTTGCGCCACGTTGTTTAAATAGCAAATCCATTTGCGCCACTTTGTGGTCTCATGGGTGTGCTGGTCTAGAAAGGAGGTGTGTTAAGGCGCATTGTTGGCACGTTGCTGTTTTGATGAACTGAAATAGACAGCGCCATTGACCAACTAAAAGCTGATCTAAAGTCCAGTGCAGAGCGTGTTATCTGTTATGTAGTAGTATGTATAGTAGTTATATATATTTTATGCATATTTATTTTTGTTTTAATAAAAACAAGTTATTTTTGTTCATTTGCTGGAAACCAGAACTGAATCAGAAACAAATCTTTGCTCTTAACAAACGAAATTAAATATGTAGGCTAATGGATGTCTTCAGTGGAGTGCGTACAACACCGTTTCCTTACTCCACGAAAGTAAAGGAGCAAAGTAAAGAGTAAAAGTAAAGTAAAGAGAAAGTAAAGAGGCCGAACGGATCAGACTCGTTCTTTATCCTCGAGCTGCAGATGCTCTGTTTAACTGTTTTCTCAGTGAAGCATTCAGTTTTTCCACTTACAAAGTTCACCATATAAATAGTAAATGCACCATGGTGTGACGCAACTGACTCTTAAAGGGAATGTGAGATGAGACTCTGATTGGTTATGCTCAAAATGCACCCATAACTCATTAAGAGAATAAGCACAACCCTGTTAGACCATGCGCCGGGGAGCAAATCGTATTTTTCCATCCTTAAAATAGCAAAACTGGATTCGGACATGCCTTTAATGCTCTTGCGCCATGCGCTTTAGGCTTTGTGCTTAGATTGTTAAAATAGAGCCCATTATGTGTCTAAAGAACCATTGACGTCCATAGTATCTTTTTTACCCTACTGAATGTCAGTCGCTTCGAGCTTCATGCATTCTTAATTTTTTTGTGTGTTCAAAAGAATAAAGAATACGAACCACTATTATTTTTCAGTGTTAGGTGAACTATCCCTTTAAGTAAAACACACAGGTTGTTTTTGCTGTCAGGAAACACGCTCAGAGTTTGCTACATTATAATAACTAGCTTGAGTACTACTGGAGCCTCCACAAGAGGACTGAGTGAAGAGTGAATTCTTCAAGCACAACGGGTAGAGCTGGTTGGGGTAAAAGAGTGGTGCAGGTTTCATGTGCATCAGGAGTTTATAGTCCTCCTCCATCTCTTCTATCGGAGCGAGGACGCATGATGAAACAGACTGCTCGTCCTCTGAGATCTGGCTTTTCTCACAGAGCTCCTCATACTGCTGGTCTTCAGATACAGCGCTGATTTTATCATGCTGTTCTTTCTGGTGTGGAGGATGTTGGGTCGCTTCAGCACTCCAAAATGACGGCACAAACAGATTCTAGAAGAAACAGGCATACACACAAAATATGACGTTTGCTGTTTGTTTAAACTACTTATTTAAAATGAGCTAAATCAATTAGTTTTTTGGGGACAACTTAATTGTTTTAAGTTTAATCCACTTAAATTTGTAAAAACCGTTAACTTAATCGATTTGTGTTGGGACAACGTGAAGGAATTGTTCTTTTATTTTACAGTGTACACACACAAAAAATGATGTTTGCTGTTTGTTTAAACTACTTATTTAAAATGAGTTGAAACAAGGTTTTTTTGCGACAACTTAATTGTTTTATGTTCAATCCACTTAAATTTGCAAAAACCTTAAAGTTAACTTAATCGATTTGTGTAGGGACAACAAGAAGAAATTGTGTAAAACCCATTTTTTGGTGTTTGTTTAAACTACTTAATTATAATGAGTTGAAACAACATAATTTCTTAAGGTTTTTTGGGGTACAACTTAATTGTTTTATGTTCAATCCACTTAAATTTGTAAAAACCATTAAGTTAACTTAATTGTAGGGAATCCAGCATATTTTACAGTGTATTATAGGGTTTCCAATCAGTTTAATAAGTATAATTAGCTCATAATCAGTTTTGGGTATTTGAATTAAAAGTTTAAATCAAATATTAATATTAGATAAGTTACAGTTAACTAGAAATATTATAATATATAGAAAATGAAAGAAAAAAAACACAACAAATGGCAAAAAATGTACTGAAGATTAATAAAAATTTTAAAGTAAAAAGCAATTCAAAATATTAATAGATAATTCAATACTAAAAATATACTGTTAATGAATTACATATTTTTACATTAGTTAACCAATAATACGGCTGCATGGTGATTACCCCAAAAGTTAAGTACAGTATACAATGACATTTACCTTCAGATGTTCTGGTAGTTTGGTTTTAGGGTAGAGGAATCTGTTGACTTTATAGATCAGCCAGGTGGTCAGAATGACCAGAGGAACAAGAACAACAGCGGCGATTCCACAGCTGACCAGAACTAATGCAAACACACATGCCAACACTGTCAACTAGACGTCATATTAAACATTTAAACATTTCCACTCTATAAACAAAAAACACTTCCTGAGTCAGGTTAGTTCTCAGTTTAACAGAGGACATAACTATCTGCCATATCGAATAAATGATCTATAATCCCATGACATTGAAATTAACACAATCAACATTAACTTGAGTCATTGAACATTTTTTGGTAATACATTATTATAAGGGCTAAGGGGGTAACGAAATACATGGAGTTGCATATTTTAAATACAAAAAACATTCAATCTGTTCAATCTCAACAAAAAATTTCAATCTGTGTGTAATGAACCTGTAATAGGCCTACAGTATGTGAGTTTCACCTTTTGAGTTGTATTACTGAAATCTACTTTTCAATGATATTCTAATTTAATAAGATGCACCTGTATAATTTAAGTATTTCAAAGTATTCTAATGTATTTAAGGTACTGAATCCAAGTAGTCTAACGAAATACATTACTGAGTACTTTTTAAAGCATGTATTTTGTAGTGAAATACATTTTAAAAGTAACCTTGCCAGCCCTGATTATTATATATACAGACACGCATACAGCTATAGCAAAAAAAAGGCCACTTAAAAATTCAGTTCCTCTGGATTTATCAAGTATGGGTTTCAATTAAATGTTAATATTTTTAGTTTTAGTCTCTAAAGTTGTGATAATTTGAAGACTTTTGGCACCAATCACTCTCCATATGTACGCATGGTGTGCTGATGATGACATCATTTGTGTAGTGATTGTGTGTATATTCTTGTACATAAAACCAAAGTGTGCTTTAGGCAACATTAATGTTATTGTATGATGAAAATGATGTGATTTGGTGGATTCGTTAAGTATGGCTTTCAGTAAAATGTATATAAAAATGTATATAAAATATTTTTGGTTTTAGTCTATGAAGTTGTGAGATTTCATAAATGTAAATGTAAATGTAATGTGTATTTACATAGCGCATTTATTGTGTATGGCCATACACCCAAAGCGCAATCATGAGGGGGAGGGGTCTCTCCACAACATCACCAGTGTGCAACATCCACTTGGATGATGCGACGGCAGCCACAGAACAACAGCGCCAGGACGCTCACCACACACCAGCTACTGGTAGATAAAGAGAGACAGTGATAGAGCCAATTCAGTGGATGGGGATGATTGGGAGGCCATGATGAGTAAGGGCCGATGGAGGGAATTTGGGCAGGACACCTGAGTTACACCGCTAATCTTTACAAGAAGTGCCATGGGATTTTTAATGACCACATAGAGTCAGGACCTCGGTTTAACATCTCAACCGAAAGACGGCGCTCACTGACAGTACGGTGTCCCCTTCACTTTACTGGGGCATTAGGACTCACACAGACCACAGGTTGAGTGCCCCCTGCTGGCCTCCCTAACACCACTTCCAACAGCAACCAGGTTTTCCCATGTGGTCTCCCATCGAGGTACTGACAAGCCTCAGCCCTGCTTAGCTATTTATTAAAATAATGTCATCTGGAGGTTTTTTTTTGGCAGATGGCAGTTGGTCAGAATAACAAATGTCTTCATTTCTGATTGAAAATCAAGATTATTCCACCAAAAATACTGATTTCTTTTATGAAGTAAAAAAACCAAAACATATATATATAATATATAATGTCTAAAATCAAAAAGCAAAGTACCTCGCTTCAAACTACCTTTAGTTTTTTTTATATTTGGAAGAAATCAGTAGTTAAAGACTAAAATAAACATAACATTTTATTTAAACAACTATATTGTCATACATTACATGCGACATTGGTGGCTCAGTGGTTAGCACTGTCCCCTTACAGCAAGAAGGTCACTGGTTCGAGTCCCGGCTGAGTCAGTTGGCATTTCTGTGTGGAGTTTGCATGCTCTCCCCGTGTTCGCACGGGTTTCCTCCGGGTGCTCTGGTTTCCCCCACAGTCCAAAGACATGTGCTATAGGTGAATTGAGTAAGCTAAATTGTCCGTAGTGTATGTGTGTGAATGAGTGTGTATGGATGTTTCCCAGTACTGGGTTGCAGCTGGAAGGGCATCCGCTGTGTAAAACATATGCTGGATAAGTTGGCGGTTCATTCCGCTGTGGCGACCCCTGATAAATAAAGGGACTAAGCCGAAGGAAAATGAATGAATGGAATTTACATGGGAGCAGATGGATTCAGCAAATTCATAAATAATCAGTTAACAACCTCAAATCTCACAGCTGGTTTGTCTTTAAAGTCTCACATACTGATTTCAGTATGATGATATATTTTCAACTGAAATGGAATATTAAGAAGGGGGCGGGGCGTTTTTGCGCATAATTCCCTTGAAGCAAGCTAACAGTAAGAGGGGCGTGGTTAAGAATATCGTAACTGAAGCCATCAAACTGACGTCAACAGAGAAGGACCGCCACTCCAAACGCGAAAGCATATAATCCATTTCAATGTGGTCATGTCATTGGCCCATGAACATTTCCTGCTTGTTTTCAAACTATTTCATAACTGTAACAAGAGGCAATTCAATAACAATGTGCACTTGCAACATAAACATTATACATTTTGATTTCACATGGACTGTAAAGAATTTACAGTTACTTTTAGTTAGGTCACTGTCCACTTACCTGGTACATTAGTCACACATACAGGAGTGCTGAACTTATCCACTTCTTTGAAGCTTTTGGCATGCACCTTTGCCTCAACACAATATCTGCTCCATGGATGTAATCCTTTAATACTCAGTTTCACATCTTCATCACTGGATGTAGAAATCTTCTTTATTGACTACAGGGACAAAGATCATCTTATTGTTATTTCATCCTATACCCTTTATTCATCAGTCCAGCACAAACAATTTGTAAAATGTATAGGTTATTACTAGTACTAGTTTTTATGGTCACACTTTACAATGAGGTTGATGTTAGTTCTTTATTAACAAGAACAAATAATGAGCAATGCATTTATTTCGGTATTTATTCATCTTTGTTAATGTAAGTTAATGGAAATAAAAGTGTTCATGTTAACTCACAGTGCATTAATGTTAACAAGCAAGAATTTGGATTTTAATAATGCATTAGTACATGTTTATCTATGATTAATAAATGCTGTACAGGTATTGATCATCATTAGTTCATGTTAGTAAACAGATTAACTAACATTAACTAATGAAACCTTATAAAATGTGACTGTTTTTATTACTTTAATTTTAATTATGTTTAATTCTATTCAAATTTTCTATTCTATTTTATATCGAATCTTTTGGATTTGCTCTGACTTTCTAATACTAACATTAAAAATTGTGTACTAATAAGTAATTGTCACATTATTCACACTAATGTCGCTCTTTGTTGCAAAAATGTCTGTCAAATTATTGAACGCAAACAAATAGCATATCATCTTCAACTAAATCAAATTGTAAAACTGCTGTAAACACTTTTAAAATTCAAAATAAACTTTTTTTTAAAATTGTTTAAAATGAACGCATGACACAGAAATCTTAAGATTCAAAGCATCTGAAAAATGTAACTCCCTAAAGTAGTGATATAGAAAGAACATAAGCATCTTCATACCACATCTTCAATGCCTTCGATCCAGTGTTTGATGGTGTAGGACACTTGTGAAGAAAATGTGGAAAGTTTGCCGATTTTCAGCACCGGTGCTCGAACAGACACATCCAGACTATTATTCTGGATGACGAGATGCACAGCAGGGGGTCCTATGAGAGCTACAGGGGAGCAAAAGAATTCACGTAATTAGAATATTGCATTAAACATTCATTTCACAATGACCCAACGACAAAAAGCTGAAAAAAATTGGATTCACGCTTACTGTGCAGATTAGGTATAAATTTGGATGCGTTAGCCCATTCAGAGAACATCCCGTTTTCCTCTGCCCGCACTTGGAAAATGTAGCACCCAAATGCAGTTGGTAAAACTCCTGCATCACATTTCAGTTCTGTGGTTTTCACACAAATGGAAGAGACACTTCCCCAATTGCAAGGACTGAGCATCATTGACAAACACACACATAAACACAAAACAATATACGTAAGTCAAATATGCAGGTAGAATACGCCTATTGTTTTCAACTTCTGCAATAACCTACACTGGAATATCCGTAAATTAGCAGTTTTCCGTATTTTGTGATTCATCTTGTGTAACTTTTGACCTTGGAAATTTCAAAAAAGTGACTTTTATTCATATTTTTAATAGTTTAATGTGATATATTGTTTGGGTTGGTGTTGTATGTTACGATACAAAAGCCTTGTAATAAACTGCCAGTATATTTTCTGTTATTACAGACTTATTTCTCTTTATATTATTTCTTATACATTATAATAATTTAAACTACTAAAACGTCAATAAAAGTCACTAAGTTAAACTGTAGAGTTGAATTGTCAACATCAAAAGTTGACAGAGGAGAGATCAAGCTCCTACAATGCAATTCACAACCGTTAATAAACAGAAAACATGTTAATAATACGGTAACTGTTAATAAACAGATATTATTTACAGTGTAGAATTTCATGTTAGAAAGAAACAAAAGTTTACTGGCATTCATTGCAAACTAATATATTAACAAGTTTTTCTGAGTATTTTAAGTGTACTCACACAAATCTTACGGTGTACGTTATGTTCCTGATGTGATTGTCTGGAGATGTCCACTCGACAACTGCACCCATGTTGATGGAGACCACCTTCACGTTCTGAGGTGTAGCCAGCTTTGTTTCTACAGCAAAACAGAGTAACACAACTGTTAGTGATATTTTCATTCATTCATTTTCTTTTCGGCTTAGTCCCTACATCAATCTGGGGTCGCCACAGCGGAATGAACCGCCAACTTATCCAGCATATGTTTTACGCAGCGGATTGCTAGTGATACATTATTCATTTATTCATTTTCCCTCAGCTTAGTCAGGGGTCGCCACAGCGGAATGAACCACCAACTAGTGATACAATATATAGCAGGTAGGGCTGCACGATATTGGAAAAATCTAACATTGCAGTTTTTTTTATAATGTTAGATTGATTGGGCTGATTCTGTAGGGGAGTGCATATGCATAAAATATCATAAACAATCTACAAGCATACATAAATTCAATAAAAGGATACAAATGAAATAAACAGTGTTTTATTGTTTTCAGAGAAGTCGGACTGTATTCAGGTATACAGTAATTGAATAATCAAATGTAAAATAATACTGCATAGTCTTCATTTCATAAACAATTCAAAGTTACAAACGGTATAATTTCTTACGCCAATTTCTACCCTCACACAGTCACAGGCCTCAAAAAACACTTGCAAAATGCTAAATTATTTTCTAGACTCAACATACTAGCGATGTGACTATTGTGAATGATCACATTGCGATATCGATGCTGAAACCCTATATTGTGCAGCCCTAGTAGCAGGGGTGTCCAAACCCGGTCCTGGAGGACCGGTGTCCTAGAGACTTTGGCTC
>CAIGQV010016298.1:2017114-2031356 GCA_903798115.1 Danio jaintianensis | reverse complement strand
AACAGAAAGAAAAAAACAAACTCAAACTAGTTTGGAACAATCAAGAGTGAGCACTTTTGGGTGAACTATCCCTTTTCATATATCATTACATTCATTAGGCCCATAAGAAACACTGCTGTGGTCTGTTGGAATCAAATGTTATGCGCTCCCCAAAAATGACATTTGAAAAGTTACATGTTTCTGCTATGCTATGAACAGTAAACATCTAGACATGACATTAACATAAACACTTCGTGCTGCATATTTACTTCCTCTCTGCTAAACCACTGGTGGGTCATGACCCAGATTAAAACCCACTACATTAAATAACATTTCTGAAGAAAAAGAATCTGCAACTGTTCACATTTCACTTTACAAACAATCATTTTAGTGGATGTACTGCATGAGGTCAGTTCCTCTGAAGTTCACACAGGTTTATGATGTTAATTATGACATTATTATGATTATTATTAACTGTTACTTTTAAATGCAAAACTTCAGCTCACACACCACTGTAAAATATACATTTTTGTTACTAAGTTTAATGTGACTTGCACAGTAAAAAAAATAAGAATAAAAATAAATAATAATACTTTTTTGTGTGTTTTAACATCAGAGGAGTTCAACAGCACAAATGGAAACATTATTTAGTAATTTTCAGACAAACTAAATTAATTAAAATTAAAATAAGGTGTTGCCAACCCTTTATAGAATAAACCAAATATTGGCACATCATTCAAAAGTAAGACTTTTAAAGAAACTAAGACTTTTAAAGTGGTTTTAATTTTTTTGTTTAACATTTTTTTTGTTAGAGCAGAATATATATTCTTGAGATCATTAATAAAAATATCAAAATGTTATTAAAAATCAATAATCAAAAAGAATACTGACCAGCATAGATGTGGTGTACATCCTTTGTTGCAAAGAGTGTGAAAATCAGGAGCTTCACGATCATGACTGACAGCATCGCTGTTGGGGTAAGTCGAGTCACAGACTTTTAAACTTCAAAGGCTGTTTGTCACGTGCTCAAGAGGAACCGGGAACAAACTGAATCAACAAACTTCCTCTTTGACACACACAAGAAAGTTTTTCTTTATAATAAAAGACCGCTTACTGTTAATGAACAGTAGACTCTGGGAAATTTACAAAAAAGTTTGTAATGTATTTGTCTTTTATCTTCAATGAAGTTAAACATGAAAACTGAGAAACTCCACACATAATTATTATTAGACTACTGTTTTTTTTGTTGTTTTTTTTTAAAGAAACTAACAGTAATGTGTGTGTTTTTGTGACATTTATTCTTGGAAAAAACTGGGAAACTCTTCTCACTCACTATCATTTGCTACAGCGGAATGAACCAGCAATTACTCTGGAATATGTTTATTCTACATACACATACACATACTACATACACACACACACACTCACTATACAGACTCTAATAATATCATTTATCCATATTCCTTTTTGAGCTACAATATTATTATTACAGCTTTTTCTATTGATGTACCTTTTTGCAAAATACATGCACAAAATCATTGAGATTTCTGGCCCTTGTAAATCAACAAGCAAACAATGAAGGTGCTAAATAAGCTCAATTACGAAAAGCTGATTTCAAAATGCATTTATTTATTATTTATTTTTGGGATTTGTAATTTTTTAAAACTAATAAAACACAATTTTTCACTTCAAAAAGAATAATTTCTTAATAAAAAGTGTACAATCTTGTGAACCCAAAGTTGTTTCGTCTCTCGTCGTCAAACAATACTAAACAACTTGTTATAAGAACTTTACCCTTTATTTTTTTAAAGATGTGTAGTAATCAAAAGTGAATGTTCTGTAGAAAAACTAAAACAATAAACAATGCAAACCAAAATGACCTAATTCCGAGCCCTGTTAAGTAACGTTAACACATTTAGTATTTAACTAGAAAGGTTAACAGAGAACATAGAATGACACACATACCCGTAACCCGTTGCTGTCTGTTGAAGGTGTGCGCGTGCTGTCAACAACCATCGGGGAGGGGGAGGGGCACTGAATCAGCTAATAATAATAATTAATAACTAATAATTTAGTGGCTGCATTTTATCTATTGAAATATTGTGAATTTACGTAAGTACATTTAAATGAATAATATCAACTGCAAAATCATATTGGGGTGGCCACAGGGCTGGCCAGAGTTTACACAGGGGTGGCCGTGGCACTAACATGGGTCCGAGAGAATATGCAAACCCCACACAGAAATGCCTCCATGCCCAGCCATGACTTGAACCAGCGACCTTCTTTTTTTCTGGGGAGAAAATATAATTACAAAGTAAAGACAGAAGAAAGTTTAGAGAACAAAACTAAACAGGTGATTAAAAAATACAAATAAAATGGGGAAACAAAAGTTCACAGCATTATTACAAGTAACACCAGTGACTTTCTTGCTGTGAGGCGAAAGACTCGACACCGCCTCCAGTGGATAAATGTGTAGCTCACCTCATCATTAATGTAAGTAAATATTTCTTTGAGAAGCTTTTTATGATGCTTTCACACCTAGACATATGTTTCAATCGGAAACTGTCGCGTTTTCCCCATTAGTTCAGTTCGTTTGGTCATATGTGAACACCGGTCCGAGACCACCTGAACGAGCTGGCCTCGACTAGGTTGAAACGAACTCTGGTTCGGTTGTAGTGAGAAAGCAATACGGTCCAACGAACCAGCCTATATCACAGTAGCTATATTATAGTTATGTAATAGGCATATATGTACTGTCATATATTAGAATAAGACATTTAATAACTATATAGCCTAAGTATATGTATAGACCATTTTTAGGGATGTAAACAAAAACGATGGTTCCAATGTATTTCCTGTTTTACATTTTTAATTTCTATAGCTTCCGGGAATCCAAAAAGAGCCACATATTGATAAATAATGTTATAATAGCTGTTTTCACATTAAAGTTATGATTGAATTGCCTCTTGTTACAGTTATGAAACAGTTTGATAACAAGCAGGAAATGTTCATGGGCCAATGACATGACCACATTGAAATGGTCTATGGCTATATGATGAGCTATATGAAGAGATATATATGAGTTGGGCAGGTGTTTCATGTCAAATGCGAAAGTGAAAGCATGGTGACCGAACTATTTTTAAAAAAAAAACTATAATAACATTACCTTTTTGGTTAACGCGACTTCTGGTATACCTGACCTAATGTGTTATTTATGTGAAACCTGTTTGTTTAGGCATTTGTGAGCATTTTAGCTATAGGCATAGACAATTATAGCATGTTTTATTGTTTTCTACATTAAGCTCTGCAGGTGACCTCAGTAAAGATAACTTGTGGTTTGACATTCAAATTGGTTTTTGACCTCTATCGTGTTCTGTTGTTCAAAAGACATATCTATTCTAAGTTAAACTTATTCTAACTTGACATCTTCGCGGTGGGCAAATGAGACAAAGCAGAAGGTCCATTATCTGTTAGAAAAATTGGCGAAATTACCATCTGGTATTTATTTTTTGTTTTTCATATTTTAGTCTTATTGTATTTTGTTTTAGGCCTATTGTTTTTGTTCATTTCTGCACTGACACCTTGAAAGATCGATCAACATTCATCAGCTTCATGATCTGAATGCAGTCTCGGTTCATCTGTAAAAAATATAACTTAATGCATTATAGCCAAAGTTTTTTAAGCTCTAAATTAATAATGAAAACATGAATGAACACAAAAGTTATTAAATGTCTTATTCTAACTTTAAAATAAGTAATTAAATCTTACAAAAATGACGGGCAATAGATTGATAGATTAAAGATAGATTTTTACAACCCTTGAAATGAGGCTATGTATGAGAAAGTCTTACCTCTTGATTTATATTTGGTGACGATGTTTGTGGGTGTTACCAATCCAAATTAAAGTGCACCTTTTCGGTTATAATGTCCTATTGCTCATCATCATAAATCAGGCTAACTCTGACCAATGTGAGGAGAGTTTACTCGCACGTGACTGAAACTTTAGCAACACTGTTACCATTTCAATCCGTTTCGGAACAAAACAAATCGATTTACCGGTGTGAAAGCACTCTTAGATAACCAAAAGGTAATGTAAACCCCCCTAAATTTGCATAGACTCACAGAGGCTACAAATTCACTGACCAACATGAAATCATTTAGTAGGCTAGGCTATACTAATTGAAATTAAGTTTAATTAAGTAGCCATCACTCGTTACAAATTTACTAAGACAAAAAATTTGTCGTTTCCAGGTCAAACAGTCGCTTCATTTTAAATATCTGAAATGTAATTCCTCCTACATATTTTCATTGGAGTATTTCTGTGGTATTTCAGAGGATAATAGTCATTCACCTGCTTTGTGGCAAGATGAATCCACAATAACACAGACAATACTGGGTTTCCATTTTTTTTTATCAACTAATGCAGGTTAAGAAAACCACAATTACATTTCGTCGTCTGATAAAATATTTCTTTTGCAATAACAAATCAAATGTATGATTTCAGAATCAAACAGCACATCCCAGAAATAAATATGCAGGACTCCGGACATGCTCATCTGCAATGTGCAAACCTGTTTTTTTGCAATCATAACGGTCATAAATGGTGCATACATATACATTAAGATCATTTATTTCTTTATATTTGTTCAACACAAAGCATAAAGGTCTATTAAACAGACAAACATCTCGAACACGCAGAAAGAAGGGACGATGAAGCTGAACATTTTGTCTATTTCTGTAAACCGTGTTCTTGTTTGCTAGCATGCTAATGACAACACCCTCAGATGAACAATGGCGATGTGTGCGTCGGCCTTTTATGATACATTCCAATATTGCAAGGTGATGGTGGTTATTAAAGGTTAATTGTTTGATTTGTATTGTAGCTATCCATAGGATATCTTTTCCTCTTATTTTGTTACTTACAGATACACAATTAACACACAGGCCTATGATTCAAGCACAAAATAAACGATCATTTTGATACATTGGCTAAAATGTATGGACGCCTCTTTCCAACACAGAATACTATATAAGGTAACTGTGACTGTCCTTTTACTTGTTTTTGTCAGAAGTTTTTGTACTGAGAATTGACCTCGCAAATTGATTTTTTTTCTTCTATATTGCAATTTTTTTGGTCTGAATTCTTATTTTATAAATATAATTCATTCTTTGTTTTTTATTTGTAGCTTTTTACAGAACTTAGACCTTATTCTAGAAATGTCTTAAGATTAACTTAAATCTCAAAATCATGAGGTAAAATCTCAGTCCTTTGAAGAAACGATCAAATTTGTGTGGTAACCTGCAATTTGGAGACCTAAAATACCTCTCATACAAATAAATAATATCAAGAAAATAGTCAAAATTGTAGGGTTAATTTATCATTATTATTTTTTCATAACAATTGTGACTTTTTAAAAGCTCTATATTGTTTCTCACATGGAAAAAAAAGAGGTTAATTGAGACTTTCAGAATTAATTTTTTGTTTCAGTAATTGTCTTAGAACTCAAAATGTAAAGTTATCTGAAACTGTAAGCTAATATATATATATATGAGAATTCTGCAAAACACGAGGTAAAAAACTGCATTTAAATCTTTATTTTTTTTCTTCTGGTGGAAAAAAGCTTCCATAAATAATATTCTAGCACAATAGTGTGAGCAATACTCTACCCACACGAACAGAAAGTTGTCATCATGATAATTAATCTTATTGCTCCATTAATAAGCATGGACAGAGCATGAAGAATGGGAGTTTCTGTGAGGTAGACGGTATGTAATCTTAATCAGGAAGTCCTTAATAAAAAATAAAAAAAGAAACTGATGTTGTCTTTGCATGATGACTGCAGTAGTTCAATGGTTACATACAGAAAAACATAAAACAAACAGACAACCATACATACACACAATCTTTCGCAAACACACGCACACGCACACACACACATACAATAGCGGACTTGCCTTTTAATATGCATTTGTTATTTTGTTACAAACAAAATGAGTTGATAAAGCACCCCTGTGTATTCTCACTCACCCATTTAGATAAAAGACTATTGTTTTTTTTTCTTTTAAATGCGCTCCATTCTGTACAAAGACATGGCACACAATGTTACATGTTATCACACACCGTCTGTCTATTTTTGTACAATTGCATAGAAGTGTAAAAACCTTTGTTTAAAATGAATAAACAATTCTAGACTTTTTGCCGTAAGAAACTACCGAAACTACTAAAGATCAAATCTACAATGTGGAACCGCGATCCTTCAGAAAAATAGATTTTTATTGATATTTCCCATTGTAAACATATCCGGTCCAGTTGTTGACACTACAAAAGCATGCAACGAGGAGAAGACGTCTTCAGTCAAAATCCTGCTCCTCTGTTATTACATGAACCAGCGACTCCATGGCATGTCCAATGTTATCAACCATGTGGAAAAGACTTCCCACATTGGGACCTGAAGGAGATGGAAAAACCAGAGTCTGAACACAGTATTTTATATCTCTACCACTGCTAAACAGACATCGCCACAGAGAAACAGATTATCCGACTCATTACACATTGCTTTGATGGTTGTAATGTGGTTTTTAAGCTCTTTATTTAAAAAAAGATCATAACTTCATTACATCAAAACCCGAGAAAAGCCACATAGTTTCCAAATATATAAATATGGGATGGTTCCAGTATTTTATGACATTTGCTTTTTTTTTGCTTACTGTGATATGCTGATTGCTTGTTTGTCTTTTTATAAATAACTATATATATATAGCTTACAGACGCACACACACTGTCACACGCATTGTTCAGGTGTGATTTATTTACAGACTTTAACAGAGTGTAAAAATCTGGATGGTTCTATGGGTCTCATCTATCAAATCTTATCTTTATTTTGTATTTTCTATTGGATTCAAGTCAGGTGATTGGCTGGGCCATTCTACAGCTTGATTTTCTTTCTCTGAAAGCATTTGAGAGTTTCGTTGGCTGTGTTTTGGATCATTGTCTTGCTGAAATGTCCACCCTAGTTTCATCTTCATCATCCTGGATGTGGGACTGAAGCAGCTAATATTCTTTTAAAATGACAAAGGGCAGAGGGTTGCTGAAGAACTACTGAGAGATTTCAGCTGCTGTCTGGGCTTTCACTGCCTTTTTACACCTCCCTTTCTTCATGTGTTCAATACTTTGTGTCATTTGATTTTATTACACATAACTTCATGTATATATTATTATATTATTAATAATAATAATTATATAATTATTATTTCTTTATAAATAACATGGATTATCTCAGTCAACATAATTAATGTGGCTGAGGTCTCCTCTGCTCACCAAGGCTGATTTTAAAAATAAAAATACAGTAATATTGTCAAATATTATTACAATTTAAAATAAGTATTTTAATATATTTCTAAAAATGTATTTTTTTCTTTTGATTTTTAGCATCATTGCATGTTTTTAGAGTCACGTGATCCATAAGAAATCATTCTAACATGCTGAATTTCTATGGTAACACTATGGTAAAATAATGGTCCATTAGTTAATGTATTTACTAACATTAACAAACAATTTATAATACATTTATTACGGTATTTATTAATCTTTGTTAACATTAGTTAACTCACTGTGGATTAACTAATTTTAAAAAGAACACCTTTAGATTTTAATAATGCATTAGTTAATGTTGAACTATGATTAATGATTTACAAGATTATTCATACTTACTGTTAGTAAACACATAATGGACCATTATTCTAAAGTGTTACTATTTATGCCAGTTATTACTGGTACTTAATTTTTAATAATGGATTGGTAATTTTCAATATATAATTTTTTTTTTGCATCTTAATATGTTTTTGTGAAAATGTTCATACATTATTATCCAGGGTTGTTTGATTTTTAAACAAAAACCGTTTAAAGCATTATAAATAATTTAGTGTAAATGTAATAACTGAATGTGTAATTGTTTAATAAATGTAATGTATTTTTTTTATACAAACCTGAATAGCAGTGTTTCAACTGTGTTGGACACTGATAAGAATCAGAAATGTTTCATGAGCTCCAAAGTATCATGTGACACTAAAGACTGGAGTAATGATGCTAAAAATTCAGCTTTGCAAACAGACATTTTTAATAATACTAACTAATAATATTACTGATTTAATGTCAAATGCAATCTTAGTGGAAAAAAACTTCTTGAAATCAGTTTAAATAGACAAGTAAGGCTGAAAAGAGGAGTGAGAAGACTGAAGGGTTAGTCACAATACTAACCTCTCATGGATTTAGCCGTCCGCCTCCTTAGACAGAGGAAATAAGAAAAATCAGTGAAGTAGGAGCAGAAAGGCAGTTAGTTAAAAAGAGAAACAGATAAAAGTATGTTCATTAATATTAGCAAATACTTTTTTGTTATTACAGCTGCAGTCATATTTTTTAAAGCTGTATTTTCAAGTTTTATAACATCTTATTATCCATTTCAAAGTAGGAAAAATAACAAAGAGTCGTTTAGTGGCTTATTCATGCAAAGAGTAGAAAAGCAGTGGGTCAAAATGAACAAGTGGTGTTCAAAATTAATCTTTTGTTTAATCTTGAATGAATT
This sequence comes from Danio jaintianensis, assembly GCA_903798115.1. Classification (NCBI taxonomy): domain Eukaryota; kingdom Metazoa; phylum Chordata; class Actinopteri; order Cypriniformes; family Danionidae; genus Danio; species Danio jaintianensis. The sequence goes on along the minus strand of CAIGQV010016298.1, from coordinate 2,022,796 downwards.
CGTAATTACCGGCACCCTAAATAATGGTATGAAATGGATGCTGCAATAGTCCTTTCTTTCTGATTGTGACATATATCAGAGTAAAATAGCTTCTTGAGTTAGAAAAACAATGTAGGGCAGGATTGTTAATTGGCGGTTGTTTGCTATTGGTTGATCTTTAAAGGGAATGAAAATAATATTTCATCATTTTATAATAGTCATAAAAGTTAAATTGCTGAACCTACACAAAGGAGCCTGAAAATAATGGTAATTTTAGAAGAAAAATGGTCATTTTAGATAAAAATTTCAGTTTTTTTGCATCTGAACTCTTATTCTACTTCATATATATACACAGACACGCATGCATGCGCACACACACACACACACAGACACACGCACACATTTAAATGGCAGTGTTTCAACATTGATAATAATCAAATGCTTTATGATCTCAAAAGGATCATGTGACACATGTGATGCTGAAAAATCAGCTTTGTATTACAGAAATACAAAAATGAATTAGAAAATAAATAATAATCTACAATAATATTCTATTGGATTTGTTGTTTGCTATTGGTCAGTCTTCTGTGATCGACAGCTTGTGCCACCATCGTGCAAGTAAACAATATTTGATGAGAAATGAGTGATGTAAATCGCAAATTTCAAAAAAAAATTTAATTCGCAAAAAAGATTTTACGCTCACTTGAGGTGGTTTTGGACTTGAAAATGAAAACGCGTTTGCTGAATAATCTCTGATATAGCAATCATTACAGCCATGTGACCAATCAGCTGTCTCCATTATGCTTGCCTTGTTTACTGTTGGTTGCTAGGTTACCAATAGCCGCTCTAACAACTTGATGGAAACGCACCTAATTCACAGTTGGGATTTTTTTCGTATTATTTTTTGTGAACTATGAAAAGATTTGCTTCATGTTAGGATGGAAACCTGGCTATTCTTGCAACGAGCGGAAGTTACGACACTCTAACATATGTTTGTTCATTCAGTAGTACTCGTGCATCACACTGAACACTCTCGCAAAATATAGTGAATAGCAAAATTAAAAAAAGGGTCTCAATAAAATATTGTCCAATTAAATGTCTTTTGAGAGTTAAAGTGGCAGTGTGCCAATAATTATTATTTTTTACTTTTTCTATTGTGTTTGGCTTGATCGAGCACCTGCCTTTAAGATTTTCCTAGATGTGTACGCACTGATGTTTTTCTCTCAATAAAAAACAAACACAAGTGGTCAAAGACAGTGAAAACAGACCCTTTTTGAGTCTCTTTTCTCACCTTGGCTGTGAGGGAAGGAGTTGTTGAGCTGCTCGATGACGTCCTCTAATCCAGTGCTTGCATCCTGGGAGGGACTGGACAGCTCATCATCACCTGAAACACACACAAGTGGCACAATTTCAACTGAGAACTGACCTTAAAAGCCACTGGAAGTTGTCCTGCCCGCCATGACCCCTCATGTTCAAACAGAGACGCTGTTATTGATTTAGAGGATAATCCTGAAGGTCGTGTTGAGGACAGCAGGGCTCCGATGCTCTCAGACCACCGGTAAAAATATCACCACTCTACATGCGTTTTTCAACTGCTATTTCAAGTCATATAGTCAGTGTAACAATTAGAATTAAATTTAACCATTTTTAACATTATTTATTATGATTCCAGGATTCTGTTCTTTAAATGGAAGCCAAAACATCTGGACAAAAAGTTCAAATGGTCAATGTCGCAAAACTGACAAGTGATCTTTGAATTATGTTGAACTTCATTCTCATTCTGTGGCATAACTTTGATTCAGAATGCTGTAACTGCGGGTTTTAATTAAAACCCTTGATTTTAAATGTAGTCTCTGGCTTTGAAGCCAACTCGATGTGAAATGAGAAGTAATGAGATAGAAAAAGAAGCATTCAAGCTATATAAGGATATATATAGAGGCAAAAGAAAAATACTAAGAAATTTGTGGCAAAATAATGAAATAAATACACTTGTTTTGGGATTTTCACAAAACAATTCATCTTGAGCTTTTCCTTCTTTTGTCAAGAAACCTACAGAACTATAAAAGTAGTAATGTCACATAACCATGCATATATATATTTTAAAATATCCATAATACTTAAAGGTGCAGTATGTAATTTGACACCCAGTGGTTGAACAAGGTATTGCATTCCTGGATCAAAACAAATGCAAGTGCAGGTTGCCAGGACCAACAGAAGTGAGTCCGATGATCGAGCCTAATGGTTCTAAATAAAAGCAACGGCACGCGATAGAAGGAATATTCTCCATATTAAAATGAGTTTTTGTTCTAACCAACTCCTCGAATTGATATATTAGAAATGTTAACAATGTGAGTTTGAATGCCATTTTACATGACATTTATTGCCATACTACTGAAAGCAGCAGCAGATAGTTCACCTCAGATCTTCAAAATAAAATAAACCGATTGAAATTTAACTTTAGAACTGTGACTCAGTACAAGCCAAGTTAACAAATATCAATCATTCAGCATGTACATATAATAATAATGCTAAAGAGGTTTAATATGTATTAATTAGATTATAAACCTTACCGTTTCATGATAGAGTGCATATTCTGTGCTTCTGAATGGCTGTATTTAAATCTCTGTCGTGTTTCGTCTGGTGCAAACAGCCAAATTGCTTATCACTGCAAATCTCGTCACGTAGCGTGTTGTTAGGACACGGGGTTACAATGTAACCTGCTCACCTAATGTTTAAGTTTATGATATTTATATTATTTGCTAAATAATAACCACCTCATGTGGAACTCTGAATCTGTGTCTCATTTCGAAGTCTGTTACTGTCCACCGGAGGTCGCATTTCGGTCGCGAACACATACTTTGAGAGCCTTCCTGACTGAACGAATGAAACACACTGTTTTCCATCAAGGCAACCCAGGGTTCTGCACCTTTAAATACAGTTCATATATATTAATTTTTCAGTAATACTTTAAGTCGGAAATAAAATAACGTACATGGGAAATCAAAATATTTCCAATTTCATAAGATAAAACACTATTTGAATCATGTAATACCTTTAAAAAAAAGTGTCACAATCATAAAAAAGACATTTTAAATATAATTTTCTCAGTTCTTAGATTGACAAAATAGTGCTGTAATTTTGTCATTTTCATGTAAACGGTCCTGTTCTCCGATGATTTTTAACAGAAATGTTTACATAACATGCGGCTGGAAGGGCATCCGCTGAGTGAACTATATGCCAAAGTAGTTGCCGGTTCATTCCACTGTGGCGACCAGTAAAAAAATCAGGGACTAAGCCAATGAAAAATGAATGATGTATGAATGTTTTACATAACATAAAATTGAAAAAGCATGTCTGATAATTAAACAGGAACAAGAAAACGTCGACTGATTTTAAATGAAGATCTTCGAATGGCAGATACTTCCAAGCTAACTACCCAAATCCTGTTTATTCTCAATATTAAAATATGTACCATGTGCACCAAATGTGTCAGGAATTCAACAATCTTCATAATTTCTACAAAAAATTTGCTCAAATGGCATGCAACAGTATGAATTCCAGACATTTAAATGAAACCTGTGCTTATAAAAAGACTATGTCCAAAGTTAGCCTAGCATCTGTATAAATTGGATAAAGAAAAAAAAAAATCATCAATGTGTTACTCCGCACACACACACAAACCTGAATCGTAAACATCTATCTGCACTTATAAAATGATTTGTGTTTGTTGAGAAAATTGTGAAGGACGCAGAATTTTGTTGAAACCTCACCGGGACTTTGTGTTTTCCTCACAAGTCAAGATAGCAAATAAGATGTTGGCGAACAGTTAGGGGCAAACACACAGTTCTTTTGTATCTACACATGAATAAAAGCTCCCTGTGTTCCCTTTTGTTTGGCACAGATAAGAACATTGCCTCTTTTTATCGGTTGTGAAAATCTTTTGCTGAAACCAGCCTGGGGTTCAAGCCAAGTCTTACAATGACACTACAGTTATCAAAAACAATACATGCCAGATAGCGAGTCAAATTAAGAAACAAATGAGTTAATTTTTTAAACATTGATCAGATAATGGGGACTGTATTAGTGACTGTGTCCTTTTAATACTAAAAAAATACCAAAATTGAACTGTTTGATAATATTTATTAAACTTGAATATTATATATTTAGGTTCCCATAACAGATTTACAGGTATCCATAACATATTGCAGAATTAGTTCTTTTTTCACGGTGTTGAAAATGATTTGTTCAATGATACAGTCTCTTCAAACTGCTCTGCTCTGATTGGTCAATGTGCACGTGTGCATGCAGATTTGTAGGTTTTAGCAGGACTTCAGACCGGAATTACTGATGACTCATTTCATGTAGTTCAAAATCAGTTCTTTCTTTTAAAAATATAACTTTGCTCTTTGTTTTAAGATGTCAATCTGATCACAAAAGGTTACCACTAAATAAAGGTGTAAATGGGTCTGAAAGGGTTTGAGCTTGCTCACTTTTGGCTATTTTCAAAGGTAGCCAAAAACACATTCAATCAGACTGCTTATGTTGTGCAGATGCTCATGTGCTCAAATGCTTTCATAGCCACAAACCACCTACCCTGCCTACTGACCTAAATTTTCAACATTATGTGACATGTTGAGGAGAACTAGTCAGACAGAATTTAAACTTTGTAGTTTGGTTTAAAGACCAAAAAACTGTAACAAACCTACAGCAATTGGTGTAGTTTTACAGTTATCAGAGCAGAAAAATAAGCTGCCGTCTTCTGTATCATTTTTAGTTCCTTTCTTGTTCTATTTTCATGTTCAAGCACCATTCACACTACTAGCGACATGCACTGACAAAGCAACAAGCTAGCGACTTCCAGCAATCTCTGGCTACATGAGCGACAGATCCTTGAGATCCTTCAACTTTATGGAAATAAAGAGCGACTTTGAGCCAATATGAGCATCAATGGAGATCACGTGATCCTCTCTCAGCTCCTGCACCAGCCAATTGTAATTCTCTGTATTGCTGTGGACCTACAGTTTGCTGCAGATAAATAGCTGCAATGCTAAACAGGCAAATTTTATCTTTGTAATTAAAGATGTTATGTACTAATTCTATATATATATATATATATATATATATATATATAGAGAGAGAGAGAGAGAGAGAGAGAGAGAGAGAGAGGGTGTGAACTAGACTGCTTTCAAAGTTCGGCTTTGATTATCATCAGTTCAGATCATTTCGAGCTAACTCACAAGCAGCAAAATGTGCCCTGATGTAAGTTAGGCTTTTAAAATAGTTGGAGCATTTTTAATTACTGGCACACGAGTCTCGCCTCTCTCACCATAGTATGCTACTTTGACAAATGACATCAGTAAACCGTTAGTATATCACAAGTGTTTATGGTTGTTACCAAACCGATACCGAATTGCCCTAGTCTGCATCGCAATTCAACGTAGAAACAATTTGACACTCTTAATAGAGTTTTTCCAACACAATGTTTATTTTCAGTGTCAAGAAAACGAATTCTTTATTAGTTATGATCATTCATAAATGTTACCATAGCAACCAAAAGGTCGGAATGGGTTGTTGCTAGATCAGATACGGTTGCAGAAGGAAGTTAACGAGAATTATTTATAGTATTTATTAAGTTTCCCATTAATTGTATTTTATTAACGTCTACCCCTACCCCACCCCTAAACCCAACCGTCACAGTAATGC
>CAIGQV010016298.1:1981942-2008861 GCA_903798115.1 Danio jaintianensis | reverse complement strand
CGCTTGTAATCACCGTCTATATAAACTACGGTGCACTGCATGAACACGTTATTATTGCTCGTAATTTCAATCTATACAATCTACAGTACGCTGCATAAACGCTTTATTATCGCTCATAATTTCCATCTATACAAACTCTGGCATGCTGCATGAATACATTATTATTGCTCGTAATCACAGTCTATACAAACTACAGTGTGCTGCATGAACAATTTATTATCACTTGTAATCTCCATCTATAGAAACTATGGTGCGCTGAATGAACGTTATTATTGGTCATAATCAACATCTATACAAACCATGGCATGTTGCATGAACTTGTTATTATAGTTTGTAATCTCCATCTATACAAACTACAATGCCTGCATGAACGCTTTATTGTGGCTCGTAACCTCAGTATATACAATCTACAGCACGCTGTGTGAACACATTATTATTGCTCGTAATCTCTGAAGTCTTTTTCTCATCTATTCATGATTTTAATATAGCTGGCTATGAGTAATATTAGACTCCGATGTGTAGCCCACGTTCTTGACTCAGCAGTGTGGGATGAGTCGTGTGCTAGGTAGTGCTTGAATGGTCTGATTCAAGACACTTAGTTTGAAATATTTGAGAACCACTGATCCAAAGCACAGACAAATACCGAGACCATTTCATATGATAAAACACAGCTGGAGTTTATACAGAAAATATACAGCTGAAGGCAAAATTATTAGAAATTTTAAAAAGTGCTGTTTACAGGAGAGATTTTTTTCAACACCTTTTAAACATAAAAAATTTAATTAGGGCTGCACGATATTGGAAAAAACTGACATTGCGATATTTTGTTTTTCTGCAATATATGGGACATTCTACCAGAAACGTACATTATCTGTCCTTGAAATAAAAACAAATACAGTGAATAAAAAGTATTTCATCCCAAAACATTTCTAAAATGGACTGATGGTGACTTCTGAGTTGTTCTGTAAAGGAATGTCATTCATTTGGTTCTCAGATTCTTTTTCATTAAAAACACTTTACAAATTTATAAACCCTGTCATTGTCCTTGTCCTCAGCCCAATTGAACCTACACCTTTAAAAGTTTTGTTATGCTAAAAGCTGTTATTTAGAAAAAAATACTCAGAAATAGCAAGTTTAAGTTGGTATCATTCACATCAATTGATTAAAAACATGAAATTATAAATAAATTCATGTTTTTAATCAGTTGATGTGAATGATAGCGACTTAAACTTGCTATTTCTGAAGTTTTTTTCTAGCATAACAAAACTATTAAAGCTGTAGGTTCAATTGGGCCTACAATGTCCCATTGTTTCTGTCAGTCCTGTCACATTTGCATTAAATTTAACATAAAATGCGTGCGATACACCTTTAAGGCTATGACTTAGAGGAAGCGACATCATTGGACAGAGGAGAAGCTGACAGTTTTCAAGGATGCGTTCTATCATTGAATTGTATGATTTTATGCTTGTTTTTGTATGATTTTTTTTTGAGGAGGACAAGCTTTTTGTACGTTTTCTTTTTTTATAAGTGAAAATGTACGTTTCTGGTAGAATGTCCCATATATTGTGATATGATTATACCAGATGACCCTATTTTGGAAAGAATTCCGAATTTTTATATTGATTGGAATCATTTGTAGGGGAGTGCATCTGCACAAAATAGACAAAATGAAATAAATTAAAGTACAGATAAAAACAACAGAACAAACATAAAAAAAATGACATAAACCATGCTTTATGGTTTTTAGTTGGAGTTTAACAGTGTTGAAGTACAGAAATTCGATAATCAAATGTTTAAAAAAAACACTGCAGTCTTTATTGTATTAAATAATTAAACACAATTTATCTTTGTTAAAGCGGTAAGCATAATTTAAACTCACTTTATATCTTACAGTTACAGGTCTTAATAAAACACATGCAAATATAAGACTCTACAAATCACGTTCTGAACTGTATTTTCTGGTTAATTATAATCATAACTCTATAATGTGACTATTGCACATTCGCACATTGCGTTTTCGATGCTGAAACAATATATTGTGCAGCCATAGTTTTAATAACTAATTACTAATAACTATTTTTTTTTCTTTGCCGTGATGACAGTGCATAATATGTTACTAGTTATTTAGCAAGATGCCAGAATTCAGCTCAAAAGTTTACCTAGTTTAATTAGGTTAACTAGGCAAGTTAGGTTAATTAGGCAAGTCATTGGACAACTGTGGTTTGATATGTAGACAAAATGTAAAGAGGGCTAATAATATTAACTAAAAACAACTGTATACATAAATTAAGTGACAAAAATGTGTCGGGCTGTATTTGATTGTATGTATTTGCATTTCGCTGAAAGCATTTTCAGTTGGCGACCTACAGCATGCCACTAAATAAAAGATGCAATTTATTTTTTCAGTTGCTACGCAAGCAAATACGACTTTCTGAGAATTCAGCTCTAACTCAGACATATGCAGACAGAAAGCAGGCAGGCTCCCTTCATTCAAAATCCAATCGCAGTAATTGTAAAGGAAGTGGTCAAGCAATCAAACCTGTTTTCCTGCTCCAGATCATTGAGCACTCTCTCCAGCTCTCCCTTCTCTTCAGTCTCCATTGAGATGAGGATCTGAGCGGGGCTCTGCGGCTGGCTGAGAGGAGAGCCTTGATTCAGACTCTGGCAGTAGTGCTGGATCAGCAGATGCTCATCATCCCTACAATAACAACCACAACAACATTATCAGCAGCACAAGAGCAATTCCATGCAAATGTCAACCTTGCCATGAAAAAAATGAAAGTTTTCACCAAAATAGCAAAACCCTTTCTAGGTTTTTTTTGTGTAGGCTTATATTTTACAGTACTGCAGAAATACTCAAAAATGTCTCTGTCCATGTTTTCAAACAATTATATTTAATTTACCAAAGTCACACAAGTGCCAATTTCACATCCGTCACATCCATAATGAAGCTTTTCCCTCAAAAATAAATGTAAAATAAAATAAAATCAATCGTTTTTGTTCTATAGACAGCCAACTAGCATTATTTTTGGGGGTTTGTGCAGTTTAATTCACAGAATTTCTACCAAGTATGTTGTATACTGCATACATTTTTGGTCACATGCATAACGCATGTTTATTTTCCTCATTTGAAATATAAAATACACATTACCGGCCACTTTATTAGGTACACCTTACCAGTACCGGGTAGGACCCCATTTTGTCTTCAGAACTGCCTTAATTCTTCGTGGCATAGATTCAACAAGGCACTGAAAATATTGATTTCATAAGGTACATATGGATTTTGGTCCATATTGACATGATAGCATCACGCAGTTGCTGCAGCTTTGACGGTTGCACATCCATGATGCAAATCTCCCATTCCACCACATTCCAAAGGTGCTCTATTGGATTGAGTCTGGTGACTGTGGAGGCCATTTGAGTACAGTGAACTCATTGTCATCTTCAAGAAACCAGTCTGAGATGATTCGTGCTTTATGACATGGCACGTTATCCTGCTGGATCAGAAGATGGGTACACTGTGGTCATAAAGGGATGGACACGGTCAACAACAATACTCAGGTAGGCTGTGGCGTTGACTCAATGCTTAATTGGTACTACTGTGCCCAAAGTGTGCCAAGAAAATATCCCCCAAACCATTACATTACCACCACCACCAGCTCGAACAATTGATACAAGGTAGGATGAATTCATGCTTTCATGTTGTTGACGCCAAATTCTGACCCTACCATCTGAATGTCGCAGCAGAAATCGAGACTCATCAGACCAGGCAACGTATTTCCAATCTTCTATTGTCCAATTTTGGTGAGCCTGTGCGAATTGTAGCCTCAGTTTCCTGTTCTTAGTTGACAGGAGTGACACCCGGTGTGGTCTTCTGCTGCTGTAGCCCATTCGCCTCAAGGTTCGAAGTGTTGTGCATTCAGAGATGCTCTTCTGCATACCTCAGTTGTAAAGAGTGGTTATTTGAGTTATTGTTGCCTTTCTATCAGCTCGAACCAGTCTGGCTATTCTCCTCTGACCTCTGGCATCAACAAGGCATTTGCGCCCACAGAACTGCCGCTCACTGGATATTTTCTCTTTTTCGGACCATTCTCTGTAAACCAGAGAGATGGTTGTGCGTGGAAATCCCAGTAGATCAGCAGTTTCTGAAATACTCAGACCAGCCGGTCTGGCACCAACAACCATGCCACGTTCAAAGTCACTTAAATCACCTTTCTTCGCCCATTCTGATGCTCAGTTTGAACTCCAGAAGATTGTCTTGAACATGTCTACAGGCCTAAATGCATTGAGTTGCGGCCATGTGATTGGCTGATTAGAAATTTGCGTCAACAAGCAGTTGAACAGATGTACCTAATAAAGTGGCCGGCAAGTGTATGTTTACAGATTGATATTTCTCTGATCCCTTTCACTCCGTGGTTAGTAGTTTTGGAAAATATAAACAGATGTTTCGATATAATGGTAATGTATACTTTCTCTGTGAATTTATGTTTAAAGTTTTCACTGCAAACGTCACATCCATAACGCTGGAATTGCTCATTTCCATTTCCAGTTCACTACATACAGTCATTGCTCAAGATTTCAATTAACATTTGCTGCTTTAAACTCTTAATGACTGAAAAATACACCAGCTCAGTCGGCTTGTGAGCTGTAAGCTGGTCTGAAAGCAATCCTATTGTTTTAATACCACAAAAAACTGCAGCATAAGAGCATTTACTCGTAAGCTTTTTATTTGTATTAAATCTGGGAATATTATAACTGGTTTATCACCGATTTCTGCCACTCGAGTGGAGAGAGCTGATTTGAGAAATGCTTTAATCAACCGAAAAATGAAACTTAATGTGAAATGGCATGAGGGTGAGTTGATAATCATTCGTTTTTTTGGAGGAAACCTTCTTATGATAAGTTACTCCACATTTGCTTAGTTTTTATGCAACCATAAGCAGTTAAATGTATGCATCAGCTTTTGTAAGTAGCATCTTTCACATGACAGCACATTAATTTATTATAATACATTGTACGGTAGGTTGTAAAGGAGTTGCAAGCTCACATGCTTTCATTGGGCGATACATTGTCATTCACATACGAGCCATTTCGGTTCTCCATTTCAGCTAGCCTGTGGAAACACAATGTCATTCTGTATTCATTCAGAAACAGCTCATGCAGTTGCATTCATTTATGTCAGTAAATTCACACAGCTTTAGTGTTTAAACCATGAGTTTACCCCTAAAATAAAAAATTCTGTCATCATTTAGGGTGCTTTCTGAACTTGTTTAAAACCTATTTGAGTGTCTTTTTTCTGTTGAACACGAAAGAAGATGTTTTGAAGAAAGCTTGTAGTTGGCACACATTGACTTCCACAGTAACTTTTTTCCTACTATAATACTAACAGCAACCAGCATTCTTCAAAATATCTTCTCGTGTTCAATCGAAGAAAGAAACTTATAAAGGTTTAAAACGACATTAGGAAAGAGTAGATGATGAGGTCATTTCAACCCAGGCTCATTCTGAAAACGTACTGCTATATACATTTCTGGAGAGCACCAAATACGTCCCAGGAGGTATGTTTTTTTGCAGTTTTTGTTTTCGCAAATCCACCAGAGGCCGCTGTGTACGCTTTTTGAGATCTCAGATTTCTCTCACGAGTGCCATTCGCGCCTGCTGTTCTCGTGTAAATCCACTAGAGGCCGCTGTCGACTGACTGATCGATCCACCCTCCTCCTTCCCTAAACCCAATCGATAGTGTTTTCAAAAGCACCGATTGACCCGCCCACCCACTTCCCTAAACCCAACAGACAGTTTCAAAAAGCAATCCAGAAAAAGAAAAGCCTTCACCTGATTTTTACCACGTTTTCAGATTTTATCACATTCTTACCCTGTTATTTACTTGTTTATTTAATTTTTTGCCTTCTGTTTTTATCTTACCCGCTTTCTGGAATCGTTCTTCGCCGGACTCAAACCCCGTCGTCGTGGTCAAGTCCTCTCTGCATCTCAAGTCCACCGATGTACATGGCGAGCTACTGGACAAACTGGTAACAGCGGGAAAGCCGTCCATATGGAGGTAATCGGTCAGCTGGTTAGCGCAAAAAGGAACAGCGTCATACCGTCCCGTAGCGTTCATTTTTAAGACGAAATGCACCCATACATACTTCTGGATATATAATTCGCGATCTCCAGAAATGTATATAGGGCTACGTTTTCAGAATGAGACTATGTTGGGTCATTTTCATTTTAGTCTGACTATCCCTTTAAACGTTTTTTTGGAAAATGTTTTCTGAACTTAGGTGGTCTCAGCATTTTTGATGTTTAGAATCTGATGGGAAAGTACTCATGCAAAAAGACAGAAGTGCAATCATTGTTGTGTAAACAAAATGTATTTTTAAATATTTACTCAATTGTTTCTTGATTGAAGTAATTGAGCCACTATAAGCAGAGAGAATTTAGATCTACATCTAATTTCCTCTAGTCTAACGGAAATCAAGTCTGTTTTTCTTTTAAAATCTTTGCATTTAAGTCAAATAAACTGCTCTGTGTTGGCGCTTTATAAACATAAAAAAACATGAAAGTAAAAAATTTGAGACATTCAAGCTTCTGTGATTCTGTGATTGCATGCTGCAAATATTGTTCATCGATCAATGTTTATATGTGAATAAAAGCCTTAATTACATCGGTTTATCTTATATAGCAGTGTTTCCCCTACCACAGTATTTGCCCCCCTTGAAAGTCATATAAATTTATTTTCTTTATATGGCGCCAGATCACAACAGAAATGTTCCTTCCTGCAGAACAGGTCTATAATTTTAATATATTATCTGTTATATATTATTATTATTATTATATTATCTATTAATCTACTAAACAACTAAAATAGCCTCATTGTAATTTATTATATTTCCACGACAAAAATTTGGTGAACAAATGCAAAGGAATTATATATAGTATTTAAGACTAGTACACACTAGAATGCATATAAATATAATGTATTGCTCTAAATCTCCCTATAATCTCCCTCCTGTTGCAAATATTGGGGTCATGGTCAGAGAAGCACTGGTCACTCGACTGAGCCTGGTTTCTCCCAAATATTTATATAAATATTTTGTGTGGAGTTTGAATATATAGGCGACACGGTGGCTCAGTGGTTAACACTGTCGCCTCACAGCAAGAAGGTCGCTGGTTCGAGACCCGGCTGGGTCAGTTGGTGTTTCTGTGTGGAGTTTGAATGTTCTCCCAGTGTTCGCGTGGGTTTCCTCTGGGTGCTTCAGTTTCCCCCAAAGACATGCGGTACAGGTGAATTGAATAAACCAAATTGGACATAGTGTATGTGTGTGAATGAGTGTGTATGGATGTTTCCCAGTGCTGGGTTGCAGCTGGAAGGGCATCTGCTGTGTAAAACATATGCTGGATAAATTGGCAGTTCATTCCGCTGTGGCGAAGGAAAATGTTTCCTTGCCAATGTCTCCTCTGGCTTGCTTGGTTTGGTCAGTACAGCTGCTCTACTACAGTTAATCTTCCTTTAACAATGGCATTCTTATTGAACTGAAACAACTCAAATAAAACCCGCATTCTGTTGAATTAATGTGCTTTATTTATAACTTATTCGAAATTTTGCATAACTAATTTTTGCTACTGAATGTTCATCTCTGTAAAGCTGCTTTAATACAATCTGCATTGTATAAAGCACTATAGAAATAAAGGTGACTTGACCTGACATGTCTGTTCAGAAAACTTATTTATTAAACACGTTTTGAAAAAGCATCAGAGTTGTGGGCGCACATACTTTTGAAGGAGAGACAGAACTCTCTCAGATTTGATTAAAAATGTCTTAATTCGTGTTCCTGAAGACAAACTAATTTCTTACAAGGTTGGAATGACATGAGAGCGAGTGCATGATGATAGAATTTTTATTTCGGGGTGAATTAACCTTATAAGATTAACACAAATTATTTTTTTGTTAATAAATTTTTTGTTATTATATGTTATTATATAATTAACCTTATAAGATTAACACAAATGATTTTGTGGTTATTAAACTCTGCAAGCAAGAGTAACACACAACACTGTGAAGTGAACATAAAATACATATTCAATCTGACATAATCCGTGTCAGATTTCTGTTCAAATAAAAATGTCAAACCTACAGAAAATATCAACCATGATATAACTTGAACAGCGAAATGTTTCTGGATGACACCTTTGCAAAGTTGACAGCATTGCATTACCCAGTCGTTATGCGATGCAGGACTGGCCCTGTTAAATAAACAGTTACATAGTAACACCAAAATACCCATGCTTAAAAAAAGACTGACCTGCTAGCGTAATGCTCGATGCGAGAGTGGGTGTCGTCATGGGAGAGTTGAGGGGAAGATGCAGGCCTGAGCATTGACAGAACAGAGCAAAGGTCAGAAAACAAATGAACACACCAAATACATCAATAACATACACTTTTAAAAAGAAATCTCCACAAGGAATCCTTTTTTTTGCTCCCCAAGAAACCATTTAGTCAAGTTCACATCAGTGATCTAACTATTAAAAGCCTTTCGTTCAATTGGAAATGTCTAAGGTTCTTCATAAAACCAGTGCACATAAATAAACTTTAATGTTTAAGAGTGTATGAAGGAACTATTTATAAAGTCTGAATATTACTATTCAAAAGGGTTTCTATGGAGGTACTCTGATAAAAATGACACATAAGGATATTAAACAATGATATTAAACAGGGATATTTTTTTTCTATTATGACATATTATTACTTAAAGGGGACTTATTATGCCCCTTTTTTACAAGATGTAAAATAAGTCTCTGTTGTCCTAGAGTGTGTATGTGATGCTTCCGCTCAAAATACCCCACAAATAATGTTTTATAACTATTTGAAACTGCCTCTTTTAAGCTTTGATCCTCATGGTGCCATTTTGGTGACTGTCGCTTTAAATTCAAATGAGATTTTTCAAAAGAGGGTGAAGCTACAAATGCCTATGTGTCAGCATATTGGTAGATTCAAAAACAAGAGATAGTCATTAGTGGGCGGGGCTTTCCCCTTCTGATAACATGTACGAAGGGAGGTTGTTAATCAAAGTGTTTCCTCAGACTGTTTTTATCAAGTGTGATTGTAAAAAAAAAGTTATTAATACATTTTTACCATTAGAAGCTGGTTATATTCACAGACTGTTGCCACACAACTGTGTTTAAACCCCTTATAAAAGTGATTTTTGCATTATAGGTGCACTTTAAGATAAATAGTTTACTGCAGCTTTACATTTCAGCTCAGTTTGGTCAAACAAAACAACTTTCTCGGTTATTTACAGCTGCATATATGGTGAATAAATTTGGTGAATTTTAAAGTCTGTAATTTTTTATGTTTCTAAAAGTCTTGTGAGCTCATTAGAACTGCATTTACTTGATCAGAACACATTATATGCTGTTTCCATCTGAACTTATACAATATTATTTCTATTTCAACATATTTTTAAAAATATACATTTTCCATCTGATGGCTTCGATTTTTGCAGTCATTACTTCGGTCTTGGGTGTCATATGATCCTAGCATTCTAATGTGCCAATTTGCTGCTCCAGAAACATTTTGATGATTATTAATGTTGGAAATAAATCTACTGCTTGAAACTTATTATTGTGTAAACATTTGTTTCCTGGATTCTTTGGTGAATACAAAGTATAAACAACAATATCAACCTTAAAAAAAGCTAATAGTAATAATACTATTTATATAGATATTACATGTTTACATCTTATATTATAGAATTTTATCAGATTATACATGTCTTTACTGTCGCTAAACTTAAAGGAGTAGTTTATCCAAAAATGTCAATTTACTCACCCTCAAGTGGTCCCAAACCTTTATGACTTTCTTTTTTCTGAAAAATGTTGTAAAACGGTAACCATTGACATCCATAAAAACAAATACTGTGGAAGTCAATGATTACCGATTTCCAACATTTTGTGTTTAGAAGAAAGTATCCCAAACAGGTTTTTGACAAGTGAAAAAATGAGTAAATGGTGACATCATTTAAATTTTTGGGCGGACTATCCCTTTAAGTACGAATTGCTTTCCAAAAACAAATGGAACAAATTTCCAAAACAATGGAAAAAAATCTTACAGTCCCCAAATATTTGAATGACAACATCTATAACAGCATGGGTTACAGCAACATTAACGATAACCCTGTTTAAACAAGCATTTAACAGATACCCTACACCACTGTCTCATGTCAATCACTCAGATGAATGGTGGAAGCCGTGAGATGGACACACACTCTAAAACATCTCACACTTCTGACAATGAAAGATGAGTGTTTCATGAAGACTTGCGTATAATTTCAACCAGATCTGTAGAAGATTCAAACTTAAGTGTACTTCAAGTGATAACAATCTGTGATTCATGTTTGCTGACCAATACGACACTGATCTTGATTTCCATCTACAGCATCATTCAAAATAAACATAATTTAATAATTAAACTCAGAACTAATTTAATCTGCCACCAAAATTTTTTTAATAAGCAGCAGCCTTTCAGGGTTCACATTTTAACTGTGATGTAAATAATCCCTGTGCATAAATCAACAAGTATTTGCATCATGTGATACAGTTAAAGTCAAAATGATTAGCCCTCCTGTGATTTTCTTTCTTTTTTTAAATATTTCCCAAATGATGTTTAACAGAGCGAGGAAATTTTCACAGTATTTACTATAATATTGTTTCTTTTAGAGAAAGTCTTATTTGTTTTATTTCAGCTGGAATAAAAGCAGCTTTTAATTTTTGTTAAAACCATTTTAAGGACAATATTATTAGTCCTCTTAAGCAATATTTGTTTCCGATTGTCCACAGAACAAACCATTATTATACAATGACTTGCCTAATTAACCTAGTTAAGCCTTTAAATTGCACTTTAAGCTGAATACTAGTAAAATATCAAGTAACATATTATGTAGTCATCATGGCAAAGATAATCAGTTATTAGAAATGAGTTGTTAAAACTATTATGTTTAGAAATGTGTTGAAAAAAAATCTTCTCTCCGTTAAACAGAAATTGGGAAAATAAATATTCAGAAGGGCTAATAATTCTGACTTTAACTGTATAATTATGTTTGTGTGTGTTGTAAAATAGTAGCGTGTTGGAGTGCGGAAGTACTCAAGTACTCACGGATGGTCAACAGGCCAGAAGTTGATCAGTGTAACAGGACTGCAAGACAAAAAAAGATGAGATGACGGACAGGACAAGTAGATGCACTGAAAGCATGAAGGTGACGTGATTGTTAAGAAGCACCAAACACACAAACCCACTGATATGACGACACAGTTAAACCCTAAAAGCATTTTCAGTGGCCAATAACATCTGCATTACAGTCAAAGTGCATTAGGAAATAGTTTGGTTCAGCATTGTTGGTTGTGTGTTGGGGTTGAAATAAAAAAGGGAGGATTAATGTTGTAAGAATAATACGTGTATGCATTTAGTGACGGACTGCACACATTTGCAGCTGCCTCTTGTACAGGGGGAGAAATAATTCCACAACACTAATATTTGTACTGTGAACACGAGTAATGAGCATGGTATACTACAGCAGGGGGGAAACACAAGCAAAACTGTTGCAGCTGCAGTTTTAGGTTAGTAAGTGTTAGCAAGTCATCTCTGTCCGGTTTGGAGGCACCCTGCAGTTTACCATTTGACCATTTAGTACAGTTTATATACAGGCAAACTGCCCACAAATTAAATATTGAAGGTTACAATGTTTAAAAAATGGCATTTAAGCTGGTGAAAATAGACTCTGGGAAGGTTAAAATGTTGTATTAGGGAGTTTGTCATATGGAACAGCTCTTTATCTCAGTTTTGTAGATTGGTTTAACCACCTTTTATGGTAGGAATTTACCACTTTTATGGCACTGTCAGCTGCACAACTTCTGCTGCCTAAATGTACATACATCAATTATTTTATTTATTAACTTTTTTATTGT
Source organism: Danio jaintianensis (assembly GCA_903798115.1). Classification (NCBI taxonomy): domain Eukaryota; kingdom Metazoa; phylum Chordata; class Actinopteri; order Cypriniformes; family Danionidae; genus Danio; species Danio jaintianensis. The sequence continues at coordinate 1,996,900 of CAIGQV010016298.1, read as the reverse complement.
TAGTGGAGGTGCTTTAAATGCCATAAGGCAACTTTTTCACCACACAGTACAAGGTACAAAAGCTGTCACTGGGGCAGTACCTTGTTAAAAGGTACACTTTTGTGAACATTAGTACCTTTAGGACACACTTTTGTACCTTTAAGGTACCATGTATAGATTTGTACTTTTTAGGTATTAATATGTACCTTTAAAGACATGTTAGGAACGAAAAAGTACCTTTTAAAAAGGTACCGCCCCAGTGACAGATTTGGTACCTTTATTTCTGAGTGTATGATTAACAAGTTCACTCCTGATGAGTGATAAATGTGTATTTGGATTTTATGTTTCAACAGCATAAACCATAGATCTTTTTTCCAGGAAATAAAGTTGTAAATATACCATTAAAATGTGTTATTGTTAAGACTATAGGACTATTAGCATTTGTTCCTATTATTAAATATAGGAAAATGCCAAAAAAAAGTTAATAAAATAACAAATATGGCCTTGGAAACTAACTGAAAAACACGAGATTTTATTCTTTTATTTTTATTCTTGTGTGCTCACTAGAAACTGCATTTATTTGATCAAAACACATTACAGGCTGTATTCATCTAAATGAATACAATATTATTTCTATTTTAACATATTTCAAATATATACATTTTCCATCTGATGGCTTTATTTTTTGCAGTCATTACTTCAGTCTTGGGTGTCATATGATCCTTCATCAAGCATTCTAATGTGCTGATTTGCTGCTCCAAACACAAGATTTAATTAAAACAATTATTAAAATTATATATAATTAAAATGATCTCAAACAGGTTTGTGACAAGTGAAGAATGAGTAAATGGTGACGGAATTATTCTTTTTTGGGTGAACAACCCCTTTTAGTATGAATTGCTTTCCAAAACAATGGAAAAAGAAATCTTACAGCCCCCAGATATTTGAATGATAACATATATAACATCATAGGTTGCATCCATTGACTTACAGATTTACTTTATTATTTACTTATTGTTTTCTATATACTTTAAACGAAACCTGAAAATATGTTAAATAAAATCTTATTGAAATAAAATAAAATTAATATATACTATTAATACCACTAACACCGATCTGTGTGTGGCCAATAAGATCCTTATGACTGACTATGATTTATTTTAAAAACATGTTTGACACTGATAGTATCTGGAGTTGCAGTGTGATGTACACTGTACTTTATATAATGACAGAGCAAAAACAGCCCTATCAGCTGTCACTTGTCTACTTAAATCAGTAGCTGACGGCAACACATACACATGCACTGAAATAAACACAAAACTATTCTCACGTCTCCATGTTGTCTCCTTCAAGGATGGTCTGGACGGGAAGGTAACCCATGCGAGGGTGCTTGGCAAAATAGCGCTTTGTCCTGAACTTGTTCTTTAATACCTTGGCAAAATCTCTCACATCCTCTCCTGACGTCGTCTGAAGTAAAAGATCACACAAAAAGGTCTTTCACTTTTGGAATTAAACTCTCTGAATGCAATGAGATTAAATAAATATGTGCTGGAAATCACACTATGACACAAATCAACTTACCGGTGTGCAATATTCAACCATAGGGTACTGCATCTTGTGACCTTTGGCCACTCTGCCAGAAAAGAAGCAGCTTTGGCAGATATCATAGTTAAAGTGCTTTAAACTTCGGTACCTGTAGAGATCGAACGCAAACAATGAGATCAGGTTTAGAGTCGTTGGTAAAACACTCAAAACATCACATGAAGAGACATGCAAGACAGGTCTTTTCTCTGAAAGGTGTAGTTGCATGTTGACCCTCCAGCTGGAGCTGTTACCTCCATTAACCTGCTCTCAATACTGAGAATGTTACAAACATTTTCATAATGTCGTTCTAATTACAATGCAGTCATTGTTTATTAACCTAGTCGATACGCTACATTCAAAGGTTTGGTGTTGGAAAATGTATACTTTTATCAGCAAGTATGCATGTACTTCATCAAAAGTGAAAGACATTCATAATGAAAGAAAAAAATCTACATCGAAAACGTGCTGTTCATAAAAAAATTAAGCAGCACAACCTTTTTTAACTGTGATGAGAAGAAATGAGAATAAAAAGTCAGTTATTTCTGAAGGATTGTGTCACAGGAATCAATTGCATTTTAATTACAATAATACTGGGGGGGGGTTTCCCAGTGGACTTTTGAGCATAAAAGATTAAAGGTCCCGTAAAATAAAAATTCAGTCTGTTAGTTTTGAGGATAGGGGTGGTGCGGTGGCGCAGTGGGTAGCGCTGTCGCCCTACAGCAAGAAGGTCGCTGGTTCGAGCCTCGGCTGGGTCAGATGGCATTTCTGTGTGGAGTTTGCATGTTCTCGCCGTGTTCACGTGGGTTTCCTCCGGGTGCTCCGGTTTCCCCCACAAGTCCAAAGACATGCGCTATAGGTGAATTGGTAAGCTAAATTGTCCATAGTGTATGTGTGTAAATGGGAGTGTATGGATGTTTCCCAGTGATGGGTTGCAGCTGGAAGGGCATCCACTGCGTAAAACATATGCTGGATAAGTTGGCGGTTCATTTCGCTGTGGCGACCCCTGATTAATAAAGAGACTAAGCCGAAAAGAAAATGAATGAATGAGTTTTGAGGATAGGGGCGGCACGGTGGCTCAGTGGTTAGCACTGTCGCCTCACAGCAAGAAGGTCACTGGTTTGAGTCCCGGCTGGGCGTGTTGGCATTTTTATGTGGAGTTTGTATGTTCTCCCTGTGTTGGCGTGGGTTTCCTCCGGGTGCTCTGGTTTCCCCCACAGTCTAAAGACATGCGGTATAGGTAAATTGAATAAACTTAATTGTCACTATGTGCATAGTGAATGAGTGTATGGGTGTTTCCCAGTACTGGGTTGCAGCTGGAAGTGCATTCGCTACCTAAAATATATGCTGACATATGTTGGCGGTTCATTCCGCTGTGGCGACCTCTGAAATAGAGACTAAGCCGAAGGAAAATGAATGAATGAGTTTTATGGATATCTATAAGCTAGTGTGCTTCAAAACAGTGACAAAATTCACGTTTAGAAAATATAAAACTGGTATAAACACCCAAAGCTTGCAGTGTCACTTCCGCCTAAAAGGATCAATAATTATTTTTTTTTTGTCACCTCACAGTTTCTCATCAAATATTGACCAATCAAATGCTCTCTAGAATCTGACATGCCCGCCCCATTCAAGACGCTTCTCATTAGCTTTTCATTTGATGCGCTTGATCTCAATCACTCTCATTGGCAGAGGTGTGATAAAACACAACACTATTGGCTGTTTTTTCAAAAGGGGAGGAGACACTCTGTGCCCCACCCTCTCTTCATTTTTCAGTTAAGATTACGTCAAACATCGAATAAAAATGCACATTTCAAAGCACTTAGTGGGACCTATAATAAAAAATACATTAATTATTTAATAAAGTGCAGTCATCATACCTAATATCCTTATATTGGAAATTATATTTCCATATTTTCTGACTTTGTTGAGGTGACCCATGTAAATTGTGTAAGTCTGATTGATTTGTTTATTATTTTTTGTTGTCATGTTCCTTTATAGACAACGTTACATGAAAAACGACCACATTTGCTTGTTAATATATGCCACTGATCTTGTGCAAAATGTACTGATGCACATTATTATAGAGATAAAATAAGTTTATTTTTAATAGAAAAAAAACTTTGCAATAAATAACTTTTCCTGCTTATGTAACCAGAGCCACAGGGATGAAACAAATATTACAGTGTCAGGCTATAATCCATGACTGCAATAAACAAAACAAGCAAAGATGTATGCCAAAATATTCCTCACCTAAAAAAAAAATAAGTAAAAAAAACGAACGAAAAAAAATCTTTAGGACATTTTTTTAATTGTCAGTTTGTGTGAATTTTGTTATTTTTTTGTCTCATTAAAGTGCTTAAAAGCAGCAAAATGGAAAAGTATGCTTTAAATGAGTGAATTAAAGTGTTTTGTTCAGGACCCAGAATTTGAATGGTGGCCCAATACACCAGGAAATATTTACAAAATGTCTACAAAATCAATACCTAAAATGATTAATGAACAAAATAGTTTATTATTATATTTAGTTTATTATATAAACTATCGAATATTATTAAGATCATTTTAAATCTGTTCATAAATGACAACAGATCAGCATTTTCTCCATCTAACAACAAAAACAAGCCAAGAAACAGATTTCAAAAAAGTAAAAAATTATTCTTTAAAAAAAAAAAACACAAAACCAAATAAGAGCAGAAAGAATGTAAACAGGGTCATGTTGACTTTAAAAGTGAAACATATGAAAGAGACTAAAAGAAGTAGGTCTGTGTTCTCCCACCCATAAATCTTCTAACAGGAGAAAATGAACACAATGCTGCTTCAAAACACAAAGTTACTCTTTTTCAACGTCTGCCTTGAAGTTTGGTGCAATGCTTAATAATGTACAAAAAAGTGCTGAGACTTTTAAAGCACTTGAGGCAAAATCAGTCACTCTGAAATAATAGTACTAAAGAAAAGGTCCATACCTGAAGCCAATAATAGGACATTCCTTACAAATGTTGCATTTAGCCTGGTGCTTTGCCGTCTCAGCGGCCGCTACACGGTGAAGGACAGGAAGCCAAACCATCGACTGAGGTTCTAAACGCATCCAGTCCAGGAAGACTGAAGCCTCTAACTCCGGTTTGTTATTGGCCTTCAAATCAGAGCAAAAGAAAAAAAAAAGTCAACTGATGAAAACACTGAACACAATGTGACTAGTGATGATCCAGATTTTGATTCTGATTATAGATTTCTACAGATTTCAATAGTGATATCGTCAAATTTTATTTAAACAATTACTTTTAACTGAAAATAAAAATAATAAATTAGATTGTATAATTTCAATACATAAACATAAAAACATCCATGATTCGACTTTAGCTTTGTAAAACTACATAAAACTTTTCCGTAAAAATGAAAAACAGTAGACAGGCTGAATGAAATTATAACTAATTCATTGCCTGTAGGTGGCACTTATAAATCAGCAGTAATAACAGTGTTTAGTGTTGTAAACAAAGAAGCTGCACTGGATTTTTAATAGCATTATACTGAAGCTGCGTTTACACTAGTGTGTTTTAATTTTACAATGGTGTTTTATAATGAAAATGCTCCTTGTCCAGACTGCCGTTAAAAAAAAAAAACCATCTCCATCCACACCATAAAGCCTAAAACGCATGATACGTAACCATTCATGCTGACTGGGCATGTGCGTATTTTTCCAGCATTGCAGTGTACCGGTTGCATAATGGTCACATTAAAGTGGGTTGACCAATCATGCTATGATACCCAATAGTCCAGAAGACCAGTAAGAGAGTGTTTGGTGATCCCCATGACGCCATTTTCAAAAGTTTGTTTGTCACCAGTGTTCCCAAAACTAAAACATTTAGCATTTTAAAAAACATTCCATTTTCATGGGTCGAAGATGACAGAGTGGTTTGGACGTCAGTCATTATTATATTTAAACTCTCTAGTGAAAGCGTTACTTGAGAAAATCTTAAAAGATAATAACATCTAAACTTTTCTGAAGACAGATGTTTCTAGATCAGTTAAATTACAATAAATTTGTATTTAGGATATTCTTCCAGACCCTTTCTTAGGCCTTGCCCACATAAACACCGGTATTTTCAAAAGCACACTTTTTTTCTACGCAGTTTCGCTGTTTGTCCACACGAAAAGGTGACTGAAACTGAAACTTTCTGAAAACTCCGGCCAGGGTGAAGGTTTTCTGAAACTCCAGGTACAGCGTGGTCGTGTGGACACTACAACTGGAGTTTTCCTCTCAAGACGTGAGTGTGCGTGCGCATTGTTTTTTTCTATCTGATTGGCCAACACGGTGGCGCAGTGGGTAGCACGTTCGCCTCACAGCAAGAAGGTCGCTGGTTCGAGCCTCGGCTGGGTCAGTTGGCGTTTCTGTGTGGAGTTTGCATGTTCTCCCCGTGTTCGCGTGGGTTTCCTCTGGGTGCTCCGGTTTCCCCCACAGTCCAAAAACATGTGGTATAGGTGAATTGGGTAGGCTAAATTGTCCGTAGTGAATGAGTGTGTTTCCCAGTGATGGGTTGCAGCTGGAAGGGCATCCGCTGCGTAAAAACATATGCTGGATAAGTTGGCGGTTCATTCCGCTGTGGCGACCCCAGATTAATAAAGGGACTAAGCCGAAAAGAAAATGAATGAATGAATGAATGAATGAATGGCCAACACGGCTGGGTTAACTCCAAACACGGAAGATGCAAATGAGGCAAATTTTGCGGGAAATTTATCGCGCATTTCGCATTGTTCAACCACGGGATGGTAATCTGCCTCTGTTCTAACGTTTGCATTGACTTGTATGCAATTTACTCACGAAATACACTTAATTTTCCATTTGGTGTGAACCTAACATAAAATGTCATTATCTCCGCATGTTGGTTTGGCGTGCATCACAGTGTGTTTTTGCGTTTCATGTGGACAGAGTTTCCCAGCACAGCACTGGGTTGCGGCTGGAAGGGCATCCGGTGTGTAAAACATATGCCAGAGTAGTTCACAGTTCATTTCACTCAGGGACTAAGCTGAAATGAATGAATGAATGAATGAATGAATGAATGAGGACAGAGATTTTTTTTTTTTTATGAAAGCGGGAAAAACCCATGTATGTGTGGACATGCCCTAACATCAACAACAGTGAGCTTCTGCCAGTGAATTTTTCAAACTCAACCATAGTCCATAAATTAAAATCAACAGATTCCCAAGTATACAGAATGAAGCCCATGTATAGTACATTAAGTATAGATGTTGACTTTGACTTTAGATAGAGGTTTTTCACAGATGAAGTAAAAAGAAAAAAACAACTCCAAGCGAATTGCCTAAACATGAGCTACGATGGAAAATGTCCAAACACAAATTTCCATACAGTCTTTTTATGTAATGCTGAAAACATCAGGGAATCATGGAAATATGAAATGAGCAAAGGTCAACGTCTCAAATTTGTTCAAGTTAATGCAAAATCTTATGCTTTTGCGTGGGCGTTCGGTCATTCCAGTGTGGCACAGCTCTGTTTACACATTTTGTGGAATAAAATCACTGCAGTCCAGTATGTATGCAAGTCCATAACAGTAATTGGCTGAATTAAAAGAAACCAAACTAAAAAATGCCTGGTTGATGGGCGCATCTCTAACTGTAGTGTCAAGTACATTGACATTTGTGAAAAACAGGGTTGCTTGTACCACAGTTTTGGAGCAAGACTAACATGACGTGCAGAGAAATGTGTATATATGTGTATAATCTAAATGGTATCTTATTTGTTGATGAATGCGGCCCATGGTTACTTACGAACTGAAAGCAGCTGCGCACACTGGGCTCAATATTGCTCCCTCCGAAAGATGCCACTTCACCCAGCTGCCTGGGGATCTGAATGGCATCATGCAGGAGGAGGCCGAGGCGCCGCTGGTCACAGAAGCCTGTGGCACTGGCCACCTCTCGAAATAAAACTACAGGGTACAGGAGGAAGTTATTAATATCATATAGTTCTATTTTTTTCAACAGCAAATCAGCATGTTAGAATTATTTCCAAAGAATGACGTAGTGATGCCAAAATTTCAGTTTGAAATCACAGGAATACACTGCATTTGAATATATATTTAAATATAAAAATATATAAATTTTAAATGTACTGTTTTTGTTGTACTTCGGACCAAATAAAGCCATGCTCACACTGTGAGATTTCAGCCACAATTTGGTCATCTGAGACAGATTTGGGCAATCCTAAAAGATTCCTGAAATCCTAGGCTAAAATCTGTGATCTTTGATTGTTGGTTTGACATGTCCACAGACAGCCGATTAATGGCTGTTGCGATCAGATTTTTCCTCCGATGAAGTTCTAGCAGATTTCAGACACTTTCCTGCAGTGTGACAACAGCTGGGATGAGCGTCAATCCAAGAACCAATAGGAGTGCCAAATCTGATGACGCAATCTGCGCGATAATTCAAATGACCGCGTGGAAATGTCAAATAGTTTTTTTTCTTCCTGGTTTTATTATTGAGGCACGCTGTGTGCAAAATTGCCGCAACAGATTGTCTACGTTTGCTGTGAGGAATCATTTCAAAACACGGAATAGTGGAAGTGTCACGGATGCATGACGTCAAACTTCAGGGAAGTTTTCTTCCATGTTTGGCGCGTCTTCATTGTCGTTCATTCTGACATTATGACAGCTGAGATCTTACGGTGTGATATGGCAGCCATGTTCATGCAGTCTGACATGCTACAACCGTTTAGGATTATTAAAAATCACAATGTGAGCGGGCCTTACATCCAGGCTTGGGTAAGCAGAAGAGACATTAAAAATCTTTATGTTCTAAAACATTTTTATATAACATTTACATAAAAATTTTCTTATAGAAACTCTACTAGTGATCAAAGCTGTGGAATTATTACAATTATTATGTTACCAAAACAATACAGTAAAACAGCAACATTGTAAAATAATATTACATATAAAAATATCTATAATAAAACAATAAATATATCAATCAATCAATCATAAAGTGCTCAAGTAATATCTATTAATATTATTATTATTATTATTATTATAATCATTATCATCATCAATACTGAAAACTTTGCTTTTTTGCTTTGATTTTAATACTTTTCTTATACATGCTCAAAACTTATTTAAAACAAGCTGAAATCATAATTCTTGAGATTTTTGGGGGGACAACTTAATTGTTTTATGTTTAATCCACTTAAATTTGTAAAATCAATCAAGTTAACTTAATCGGCATGTGTTGGGACAACATAAAGCAGTTGTGTGGAACCCAGCTTTTTTTTTTTTTTTTTTACAGCGCACTACAATTCAAAAGTTTTTTTTTTTCTTTTATTCAGCATAGATGCGTTACGTTGATCAAAAGGGAATTTAAATAACTGCTAAATATTCATATTTTTTAAAGAAATGCTTTAAACTGCTTTAAATTAATAGTGTTTTTTAGGCTTTACATCAGTATTTCCCAACCCTGTTCCTGGAGGCACACCAACAGTACATATTTTGGATGTCTTCCTTAACTCACCCATTCATTTCAGGTTTTGGAGTCACTTCTAATGTTCTGATGAGTTGATTCAGGTGTGTTTGATTAGGAATAGGCTGAGAATGTGTACTGTTGGTGTGCCTTCAGGAACAGGGTTGGGAAACACTGCTTTACATTAACCAAAGAATCCTTAAAAATACACAAAAATGTCAGCAGCACAACTGATTTCAATATTGATAAAAATAACAACCATTACTAATAGTCAAGCACCAATAATAACTGATAATAAGTGATTGATGTATTAGAATGATTTCTGAATGATCAAATAGACACCTAAAATGGTCATCTGTAAATTCAGCTTTGCTTTCACAGGAATAAATAAATAAACAGGAATAAATAAATAAAATATAGGGAAAACATGGCCTTCAGTTTTACAGCACTTTTGTTTATATCATCACTGTGAACCGTTTTAACACACTTGTCAGTAATGTAAATGCCAGTGGTTGCTAGGAGTGTAAACATTTATTTTCGAGCAGCTGTTGCACTACACTGTGTGCTGTATACTCCGAATGAGCAAATTCCAAGGCTTTACAGCAAAGTTAACAGCAGTGCTATTAGCAAATAAACAATGGCAACATACCACATGACACTACAAACACCTGAGCTGTAAACTGCTGCTAGTAGTACAGTTCCAGAAACCCAACGAAATACACCCGGCTCTTATTACAGCTTACAGACACATAAGAACAGCAAAAGAAAACTTACATCTGTACTTATCTTCAAGGTGAGCTTTGCACAAAGAGATTATTCCTGTTTTGAAGGATAGGGTACGAATCTTCCCAGCTCGTCCTCTGCAGGAAAAATAAATAAATAAAATAACAATGTGACAAATGACTAAAGCAAGACCATCAAATGCTCTTTTCTTTTGTATCTTTTGCAGATAAAAAGTCAAGATCGGGAACAAAACACTCTCCGCATCATAGCTTGGCAAAATAGAGCTTTTCAATTTTAAAAACTAACAAACGAAAAAGTTACGATTAAATCTTGGATATAAACAAGGATTTAAAAAAAAGACATCATAATAAGAAGACAGAATAATAATAAAAATATCTTTAATAATGGGGCGGCACGGTGGCTCAGTGGTTAGCACTGTCACCTCACAGCAAGAAGGTCACTGGTTCGAGTCCCGGCTGGACCAGTTGGCATTTCTGTGTGGAGTTTGCATGTTCTCCCTGTGTTGGCGTGGGTTATCTCTGGGTGCTCCGGTTTCCCCCACAGTTCAAAGACATGCGCTATAGGTGAATTGGATGAACTAAATTGGCCGTAGTGTAATGGGTGTTTCCCAATGGGCAGTTCATTTTGCTGTGGCGACCCCTGATAAATAATGGATTAAACCGAAGGAAAATGAATGAATGAATTAATACCTTTATTAATAATAATAATAATAATAATAACAACAATAATAATAATAATAAACATCATTATATATCTTTGTTAACTTATTTAGCATAATTTTAAAGGCTCACATATTTATAAACAATGCTGTTTATATTAGCAAAATATAGCAACTGCAAACTTTAAATACTCAAACCAACTTAAACTTATTTAATACATTTTATTTTATTTGCGTATACTAGCGTATCAATACATATTAATCAAAGACAATATTATGAGGTCGTTTAGTATTTTACTGATGTGATAATACTGTTTAAAGAAAGGCAACAAAAAGATTGCTCACATGCTAGCAAATACCTAAAGCATGGGTGGCCAAATATTTTAGTATAAAGGGCCAAAATCCAAATATCATCAAATGCCGTGGGCCAAAGGTAAATATACCAAACTATTTTACATTAAAGTTGCCATGGGTAATTTCCTAATTTATTTCCTAACATTTCAAAATAAACAGAAAATATTACTTCAAATGGTATTAACTGATGCAGTATAACTTTTTTAAATGATAACTTACTGCAATAAAAAACAATCAATCACATTTATAACAGTGGAGTTCAATGCTGAATACACTAGTCAAGCAGAATCTGCCGTTGACTTGATTTCCTCAAAAAGGCTCTCCATTGTCAGGTGACAGTATGTACATTTAAACACAATCTGATTCATTTACAGCATTTCATTGAATCATTTAATTTCAGTTAGCTTTTAACTATAAAACAAACAAACAAACAAAGGGTTACATTAAACTTGAATTGACAATCTCAAAACCATCCCCATCATTCTCCTTCTCTTTTCAGATGGGATGGCGGGCCAAATCAAAGGTTACCATGGGCCAACTTTGGCCTGCGGGCCCTAGTTTGGGCATTACTAACCTAAAGAATGTTTTAAATGACTGTTACACTCGTCACAATTAAATCGTTGAATCGTAATAAATTGTGAGGCAATTGAAGATTCAGGCCTCAACAGTTAATGTAAATAAAATAACAATAATATAGAAACATGCATAAGGCTTTCATTTTAACAAAGCCAGAAATATATAAAGACCCTTATTTTGAAATGTCTATGCTATCTTTGCTATTTTCAGTAGCTCACCCAAAAAACAGCCTTCAACATTACAATTTGAATACAAAAAGCAAACATTTGGAAAGGTCTGTCACAATAATCCATATATCAACTTATCGCACAACCCATGGACATGTCCTCAATAATTTTTGGTGATGCCCATACATAAAAAACAATTCTAACCACTTTTAGCTGATTGCGCAGCCTTCTCTATCCCTATTGGAGGTGTCAGTGTCAGAATGGTTAAAAAACACTATAGTACTTAGTATAAATGACTATAATATATTTTTATGTGGGTGCCTGACGACTGAAAATAGATCTGTAACTTTTTCTTTTTTTTTACCTTGGACATTTTTGTTAACATTTTCTTAGGATATACGTTTTCACATTCTGATTCCAATGCCTAATTATTAAATTGTTAAAATGACTATAGTTAAATGAAATCTTCTTAAGAATAAAATATTATGTGTTCTTTGGAAGAGAGTACTTGCACTATGATGCTATTATAGTCTTAAAATGACAATAATATTGTTTAATCGCAAGACATTTTGGTGCTATATATCGTATCACAAAAAATAAATATCGTGACAGGCCTACATTTGGGGTGTAACAACATATCACAATATAAAAATGCAACAATATTTTATTATAAATAGCAATAATGTGTATAGTATATAGTTATCACTTCTAATATACCATTAAGCAATTTAAGACTTTTTATTTATTTTTATTATTTTTTTTAAGACAGAACTTTTTAAGTTCCCGAAGGAACTCTGTTAAATGGATTTCTTCAGTGAAAAACACTATTATTTGGCAAGACAACCAAAGTAAAAGGACGGCCTGAATGAAAAAGCCTCCAATGGTTTTTTTCCCTCTCGGTTTGCTTTGGGGGACAGACAGGGGTCTTCTGTGAAATCTACCACCTCCATGTACAAACACTGCATGATTTATGGCTTACTGTGGTCCTACTGAGAAACATGCTGAGAAGCAGCTCCTTGATTCTCTGACTCATATCTTCTAATATTTAAAGGATTAGTTCACCCCAATTTTACAATTTACTCACGCTCATGTTTTTCTAACCCCATCTGAACTCCTTTCGATCATGGAACACACACAGGCATGCACAAAAAAAAAGCTTTTTTCAAGAAAGTGCTGCGAGTACATTTTTCAAAGTTTCACCTTTTACAGAGAAAGGAATGTCAATGTTCAAAAAGGACAAGTAAATGATAACAGAATGTTAATTTCTGAGTAAACTATCCCATGAACGTTTTAAAGGGTGCCTATCATGCAAAATCAATTTTTGGATTCTGACAGAAATGTGCATAGGTAAAGTGTGTCCACAGTCATATTGGGGTGATATAAACACAACAAGTCTCTTTTTTTTTTTTTTTCCCCAAATCCCAAATTACTGCCTCTAACCATGTCCACAAGACAGAATTTGCAAAGAAACTAGGATTAAATAATCTGTTCCAACTCTCCGTGATTATACTGCACCTCAAGAAGCAGCAGGTGGTATATTTTGTATTTTTTCATAGCATTTTAAACAATACTTTTTGAGCTACGTAATTTATAACCGCAGTAATCACCACAGCTGCATAATGTACACAACTATAAACAAGGATGCTTCAATCACACAATAGAAGTCCTGGTTTGTGGACATTTATTCAGGTTTATTTTGTAAAGTAACTTCGCTATAATAGATCTCTATACAGCAGCATATATATCCATTTGGTGGGCATCTTGTCACATTTGCCACAAGTAGATAACAGTACAATGTGTTAAACGCGTGCGTGTGTGTGCATTGTAACTGCATTTGTGTGTGGCTCATTAATCTTACTATGGTATTTGTGACTGTGGGTCTTTGTTTGATCGCGTTGTAACTGCATTTGTGTGTGGCTCATTAATCTTACTATGGTATTTGTGACTGTGGGTCTCTGTTTGATCGTGTCTAAGTTGCCGTTATTTTGCTGTGTCTATCCTAGGGGCTGAACGACTTAAGATTTTTTTGAAGCCGACTTCTATGTTAATAAAGTCAACGTCAACTAGTAACGTCATCAATAAAAGACAAGATGCAAATGTTTTGCAACAAATGCCACAATTTGCTATTTGTTTGCAAGACAAATATATACACATGCTGTTTGACAGTGCAACATTACCAATGACTAATTTTAGTGCAAAACAAATGCATTGTCAACACTGTTGATTTCATAAACAACGCAACATTAGCACAGGCTAATTTTAGTGCAAAATAAACTTTAATAAATAATAAAATAGTGCATCCAACGCATTGATCACTGCACTAAGAATAAAACAATAATAAAAATATTTAGTGCAAAAGTAATGCATATGTCGTCAGCACATAGAACCCAGAATAATGGCAAGTTATTTCATAACAACATAACACACGAAAAACAAAAACGATACACCTACTCACTGTCAGAGTCCTGCTCAGATGCATATTTTACTGCTATGATAGGGCGAGCCAAAAAGCTACTCTAAATCTTGATAAAGTCTGCCATTTTCCGCAGTTACTGGTTCATCTTAGTTATCAGATCTTGGTTATCAGTGAGTGTCCTCACTGCGTACATCTTCACCACGTTCACCTGAGAAGATATTTACACATGCTAATATGAAGTTTGCCACACCAACACGTGAGGACGTCACAGTTTCTGGTCATTTCACAGTTTATTCACAATGTCAGCATCTATGATTTGCAGGGAACAACAGCCAATCCCATTACTTTTACAGTGTTGCGTAAACACGAATGGCTAGCATCTGTTCTAGGGTATTTGCATGGAGCGATCTAACTGGCTGACACCTGTTTGACGATTTAAAGTTCACTCAAAGTTCATGTGAATCATTGACACTGACATAAGAAAAATAACGTTTCAATTAATTTTAATAATCCAAGGGCAGTTTCATTCAATGAATCTACCATAGTGTGTAAGGCTGCCATGTACTTTAGGTCAAAAACCATGTGACCTGCGCAGCGTGACTAGTCAATCAAAAACAGGGCTCGAAATTCACTTTTTTACTTGGTTACACCGGTGCACCCAACTTTAAAAATTTAGGAGCACCAGAAAAAATTTAGGAGCACCCACCAAAAATGAATGAGCACCACTGCAAATTGTATATTAGGATTTATTGTATTTGAAAACATCATCAAACAGAACTAACAAAAAACAGAAACAACTATCTAACTAATTCTGTAATGACTTATTGATATTTGCGCAATAATTCCAAAATGAATGTCTAATAATTATTAAATATTAATGAAGATGATGACAATAATACTAACACTAACTAATACTAATTGCCTTGAATGTGCGGGGAGAACCAGCTTGTTTTAATTTAAAGGCACAGGCCCAAAAAACAGCTACAATTCCCTCTGACCCAAAACCTGACATTTTCAAC
>CAIGQV010016298.1:1948270-1976085 GCA_903798115.1 Danio jaintianensis | reverse complement strand
AATTAAACTACTTTGAAGCCAAATGAAATGCTGTCATTCTCCAGAACACTGACATTAAAAACAGCTACAACATTGTTCAACAACAAGGTTAGAATGATTTTCTTCCAAAAGTCACTACCTATTACCATGCTTTTCCTGTGGAAAAAAAGTATTAGAATAAATATGGGATATTAATATTGAATTTTACTATATTAGGAATGTATTAAATAGTTATAAGTTTATTACTGGAAAATAATCATTGTGTTTTTGTTAAAGGCACAGTATGTAATTTTTGGCACCAGTGGGCGCATATTCACAACAAACAAAGGCGTAGTTTAATGAGGTCATGAGTGTGGAATCAGGGGAATTGTCATCTTTATTTCCTGCGAAAATCATGTTAATGGATGAGCTAAAGTATTCAAAACGTATTATCATGGTAGTATGAAGCAGACCTCAACTCACACTATAGTTGCTATCAATTTAAGCTGCTGCGTCTAAGAGCCAAAAAGTTGTAATATTATTAATAATACATGTGCAGCACAACCAAATCAGGTGCTTAGCAGCACAGATGCCAATGCTCTAAAATGTTAGGCTGGAGCCCTGTGTAGATGACTTTTTTTATTCTTCATCCTTCATAAATAAAAAATACAGGTGAAGTTAAATGTGTGGCTCCTGATTTGAGGTATTCTGTCTGAGCATTATTTGCCAACTTTATCATTAATCTACATTGTCTGGAGTATTAATTTTGTTTTGCCTGCATGTTTATTTTTATCTCTCAAAGTGCAGGAAGTCAGTGACTTGCATTAGCACCACAGTTTCAGCTAAAATCGTTGTTAATCTTCTACTGCAGAAAAACTTATTTACAACTTTAATGGATAGCCTGTCTTTTTTTTTTTTTTTTTTTAAGTGATATATCCCTTTAAAAAACTTAGGACAAACGAGAATGAGACTTTTTTTTTTTTTACATTTTGACATTAAATTTAAGCTTAAGTAAAGAAGACTGGACAGACACTGTGTCAAAACTCTGAAAAAGTTACATAGACAGTTGTGGGTGTGTTCAAATCTCAAACTGATGGAGCTTAAAATCTCCGCTCTGCCAAAAAAACCTCATCCTGCAACTCATAATCACTTTGTCTGATATTTTACATGAATAAACATTTAAAGTCCTTTATTTAAATACTGCTTCTGACCATGGGAATCATTTCGAGCATCCAAGTTGTTGTTCTGGGTCCTCTTCATTTGAATCTTAAAGCAGCGAGTTTACATTTCAGCATTCACAGTGGCTGTTTTGTTACAAGGGCTCTAAATGAATCCATTAGTGGAAATGCAATTTACACTACTGAGATGCCTTGTTTTGAAGTGTTGCTACGGGCCAGAATGTTTTTGTGATTTTGGGCTTAAGCCAGCTAAGTGGCTGTGCTGAATTCTAATAAGGTTGAGAAACTTCAAAACTATAAATTATACCCAGACCCTACAGTGTTTTTAGCAGAGGAAAAACAGACTGGGGTTTCAACCATCAACAAAAATTAGATGAAAGTGAACTTTCATGCACTGTTTTCCAGAAGAAAAGATTCTGAAGAGAGAAAAAAAAAGAGCAGTCGAAATGAAAGTATGAAAGAAGTTTTTAAAAAGGGCACAAGAAAACATCAGTGTCTCTGAAATGCAAACAATTTGAGGTAGGTGGAACCACTTTCACACTTGGACCACTAACAAAAAACTACCATGGTAATAACAATGTCATTACTACGCTGTAGAAAAATCTGGGTTCCACACAACTCCTCAAGTTCTCCCAACACAAATTGATTAAGATAACTTTTTTTAAATTAAACTGGATTGAACATAAAACAATTAAGTTGTCCCAAAAAAAAAAACTTAAACTAATTTTAAATAAGTAGCTTAAATAAGCAGCAAAAAAGTCTTTTTTTTCAGTGTATGTAGTAAGATACATTTTCAGCCTTGAACTTGCTGTGCGTTTTTAATATAAAAATATATTTTCGTTGATACTCTCACTTTTCCCACATTCCTCCCTATTCTATTTTGGACAATGTTTGAAACTTTGGTAGCATCTACAAGATTCTAGGTGACAAAACTATATCATGTCCAAATTTACAGTATTCATAAAAGATCTGATTAAAAACTCCACCAGATTACCTACTATGTTGTATGTTTCTATCCTATGAGGCCACGAAAGAAGATTTATAAATGGAAGTGATACTACTGATGCTTGTAGGTTAGAATACAGTAAAATCATGGAAAATGTAGTTTAATCCACACAATATAGAATATAATTGTAAAATAATTAATTATTCAAAATTCGAGAGCATGCCGTTTCCAACCCTGCTATTGTATTGCAACAAACATATTATTATATACAACTTCAATTTAATTTGAATGTTTTCCATTAGAATATATTTTAAAATGTCAATGTCAAAAATATTGATTGCATGCCAAAGCTGAATTTTCAGAAGCAAGTCCACACATGATTCTCATTGAATATGTTCAGCAGGCAAGTGAGAAACATTTTACATAATTATCATTATCGGAAAAAAAAGTTGTGTTGCAAAACATTTTGTAGATAGCATGACCGGGCAGCATTTAATGCAAAAACAATTTTATTTTATTTTAGGTTTTTAGAAGTATTAATAATTCTGAATTAAGGTATTACATTTGAATGGCAGATTATTAAAGAAAAATAGCAAACATAAGCAATACAAGCCAATTATTTAATTGCAATTAATTATAGAAATGTTTTTTTCTGAAAGCACACAATAGTTTGTACACATAATAATGTATATCGTTCTTCTCTATTTGAGGAAGGGTGGTCTTCAGCGTTCAAAAGTTTAAAAAGCCCCAAACATTTCTGGCCATCACAGCTATGCTTAGAGACACGGTCAGTATGTGGCAGCGCCCTCTAGATTCAGGTAGTCTCAGTAGAGCATGCCAATGGCCTGATGGCAAATTTCCCACAGAGATCTCCATACCTGCACATCTCAAGGCAGTGCATGAGCGGAAGTACAGCAGTAATGTGGGTTTGGGCAAGAAAAAAAGGAATGCCCACCTACATGCATGCCTGCCTGCATCTAACAGCACGGGTACCCACACACACAGGCTTCACGCAGACGCCTCTAACTGTGGTTCTGGGTTATGGTTGAACGCAAACGAAGCCATAAGTATGTGGTTAGAACCAAAACAGTGATCTTCTGTGTGGCATACTGTTAACTTGTGGGAAGCGCACGAATATGGAGGAGCCTTTAAAGGCCAAGCCTTATTGTCAACATAAGGATTTCGATCAAATACAGCTTCAAAACATTAATGACAATATGAACAGCGCGTTGGGTTTATCGGCGTGCGTGCTGCAAGAAGGGCACACAGCAGATGCATCAGAACTATGCATACGATGTGTTTGCATTAGAAAAATAAACAATTCAAGCGCTGAACTGGCATGTCGCTAAGACTCGGACATCCCCGGCTGCACGGGCTCCTTGTAAAAACCCGAACAAGCACCTGCTTAGGCTGTACTGAAAACGAGCAAGGAAAGAAGCTATACGGCAGACGGACGAATGCAAAACTCCTTTGGCGTCCTCTACTCGCCGACATTTATTCCTGTTAGCGCGCACTTACTTTCTCAAGTTCTCCCTCATCTCGCCTCCCAGCAAACGCCGAATCCAAAGTGTTTCTTTTTTTAAATCCCGATGGCTCGATGTTGTTTTGGGGGCGAATCACCTCCGCGGTGTTCCCTCTCTACAGTGGAAAAAGCATCCGACTTCCCTGCGATCTCCCTCAGCCAAAGCGGTTCAGACGAGGCGGAGCTTTTCCTCCTGCTCCCTTCCCCCTCTAACTCTTTTCTCTATCTCGCTCACTCGCTCACAACCTAGCAAGCCACCTACCTAGACCGCATTTTTGAGGGTCGATGGGGCGTTTGAGTGTTTAATTCAGAGCGTTTTGTGGAAATCATTTAAATGACTGTAAAAGTTCTTAAAAAACGCGGGAATGGAATGTATTAATACGAGTATGACGTTATGCCTCAGTGTGATTCGATAAATTGTGTGATTCGATAAATTGTGTGATTCGATAACGTTACATTGTGAAAAATCCGATAATAAATTATTTGATAAAACGCCTGATCTTTCCAAATTGTGGAAAAAAGAGCTTAAGATGTACAAATTGCCACTGTGATTCGACAAATTGTTCAATGTAATGATGTTTTTCAGGCTAAAATGATAAAACTCACCCTGGGCTTTTAAAATTATTAAAGTGCTTGCTCAACAATTAAAAAAAAAAAAAAACCCTGACAGGTGCTAACACTTGCATCAAACATAAGAACATTTAAACTATTCGAATTGAGTGTTGTTATGTGATTCGTTGCAATGTTCGATTTTGAGCGTTATGTGCAAATCGCTTAAATGATGAAAAAGCAGGAATGGAATCTATTAATACACTTATGACATTAAAATAAACAAATGAATTCACCTTTGAACGCTTCTGTAATGTAATTCGACAAATTGTTAAAAAAGCAATGTTCGAACGTTACCATGCTAAAACTTAGGCATGATTTTTTTCACGATAAGTAAAAAAAACGCTCGCTCAATTTAAATCACAACTGAGGATCGATGGGGAGTTTGTTTAATTCAGAACATTTTGTGGAAATCGCTTAAATGACGATGACAGTTCTTAAAATTGCGAAAATGGAATGTATGACCTTATGCCTCTGTGGGATTTATTAAATTTTGTGATTCGATAAATTGTGAAAAATTTGAGAATTATTCTGTAAAACACCTGATCTTTCCAAACTGTAGAAAAAAGCGTTTTATGGAAATCACTTAAATGACGATTCTTTAAGACAGTATTGTTCTTAAAATGTGTGAATTTAATTTTTTAGTAACGCTTAAGATGTATGCCACAAATTATTTGAATGTCTCTGTGATTCAACAAATGTTTCAATGTGCTGTTTTTTCATGTACTCAAATGATTAAAGTGCTTGCTTAAAAAAAATGCCACTGCTAGCTAGGTGCTAACACTCGAATCAAACGTTAGAACATTACTTTGGAAAAAATTTTAACTTTTTGAATTTAGTCTTTTTTTTTTATGTGATGAGTTGCAATGTTCGATTTCGAGCATTTTGTGCAAACCTCTTAAATAATGAAAAGGTAAAAAAACCCAGAATGTATTAATATACTTATGACATTATAATAAACAAATGAGTTCACCTTTGAACGCTTCTGTAATGTAATTCGAAAAATTGTTAAAAAACGTAAAAACGTAGCTATGACGTGCTAAAACGTAGGCATGATTTTTTCACGCTAAGTAATAAAAATGCTCGCTCAATTAAAATTGCAACTGAGGGTCGATGGGGAGTTTGACTATTTAATTCAGAACATTTTGTGGAAATCGCTTAAATGATGATAAAAGTTCTTAAAAAACGCGGGAATAGAACGTATTAATACAAGTATGACCTTAAGCCTCTGTGTGAATCGATACATTGTGTGATTCGATAAAAAAATTGAAAAATTCGATACATTTTTCGGTAAAACTCCTGATCTTTCCAAACTGTAGAAAAAAGCGTTTAAATGACAATTCTTTAAGACAGTAATGTTCTTAAAACATGGGAATGGAATTTATTAACGTGCTTAAGATGCCTCTTCGATTCGACAAATTGTTCAGTGTAACTATTTTCTTCAAGCTAAAATGATAAAACTTAGCATGTTAAACTTACAACAATCAAACATTAGAACATTACATTAGAACGTTTTTAAACTATTCAAATTGAGTCTTTTTTATGTGATGCATTGCAATGTTCAATTTCGAGCGTTATGTGCAAACCTCTTAAATGATAAAAAAAAGTTTTAAAAACCAGAATGGAATTTATTAATACGCTTATGACATTATAATAAACATATGATTCCACTTTTGCATGGTTCTGTAATGTAATTCAACAAATTGTTAAATGGCAAGTTGATTTTTCCACAATAAGTAAAAAAAAAGCTCACTTGACGATTTAAAATCACAAAAGACTGGTGCTAACAATTCTCAAAGCAAACACTGGACATTAGAAAGTTTTTACATCGTTCAAATCTAATGGGTGCGTTTTTTAGCTTGAGGCATTTCAAAGTTCAATTTCGAGCATTTTGTTAAAATCGCTTAAATGACGAGAAAGGTTTCTTAAAAAAACGCTACCCTAAGGACCTTACAGTATGCTGAAATGTTCAAACACATATGTGATTATGAAGAAATGTAACTATTTTACGTTTTGTCAGTTTAGTAGTGAATTCGTACGAGTTCAGTCTTATGAAAATGTCAAAATTTTTAAAGGAGACGTGGCACCCAACCCCACCCCTAAATCCAACCGTCATTGGGGAATGAGCTAATCGTGCTAAATTGTATGAAAGAGATTGTGCAATTTCATACGAATTAGCCACTAAATCAAAAAGTTACGAATTGGCATTAGATAGCGTTGGATTATACCAATCGCTCACTCACCAATAAACTCAACACTGTTCCTGAAAAATGCTTGAAACTAAAACGTGATTTGATTTCAAATAATGCTTAAATTGTATGTTTAAATATGACAAAGTAGATCACATACATATAAACAAATATATACATTTGTTTTAATAAAATGGTGCAAAACCTGGAACTTGGAACTGTATCTCGGGAGTTTGTTTAGGGGGCTTGTCTATATTATTGAGTGTAAATTTATTTGAATGTATTTTTTCATTTACAGTAAAACATACGATAATAGAATATATACAATTTAAATTTACAGCACCTTCATATCCGATGCACTTTTACAGAAGCGGTTTTCTTTATTCTTTTATGTCATAATTACAATTTCCCAACTTAAAAATACAACTTTCCATGAGTACTAAAGTGAATCCTGTCCAGGTAGGCAGCACACTAGGTGTTGAGACACAGCCAGTGTAAAAATGGTCACCATTTATACTGTCTTGTCAAGAAGGGCTACATGGGTTATTTATTGTCTGACTAAAGCTGGTGCCACAGTGCAGGAATCTAATTTTACGAGGCTTAAATTTTGCATAAATCCAAAATAAATTGCGTTCAACATAATACGCAATAATTTGCTTAGTTTGCTTAATGTATTGGATGGGATGGAGTTCATGAATTTTATGAGAAGAAATCCCATAAAATGTTTATGGGTAAATATTTCATTGGGTAACACTTTTATAATAACTTTCATTATCAACATTAAAGAACATTTAGATCACCAGTGCACATATATAAATGTCACGAAGACTTGGATCGATTCATACAGTATATTTCATGTGAATTAGCGAATAAACTAACGATCTGTGAAGTATTAATGTTTGCTGATGACTTGTTAATGAAAAGTTATTATAAAGCGATACTCTCTATTGTCCTGCAGCTTATCATATGCAATAGGCTGGAAATAACAGATTCTAGTGCCATATGACTGTAAGTACTGCTCCGCTTGACCAGCATTAATGACATTCATAATCTATGACAGCTTCATTATGAGTCAGTTCTCTTCTATTTGAAGTCAGATTCACTGCCATAAACATAAATGCTGCCCTGACTTTATGTGAAGGTTGTGTTCATACAGTACGTCAAAGATGAAATTACCATTTCCACAATGAACAGTTTTGAAATTTTAGGCTGAAGGGTTTCAACTAGATTATGATTATTAAAATGAGATAATATATAATAGATAAGGCCTTTCATAACTTATAAATTACATTCTGAGTATGATATTGACTTTGTGCCATACAAATGATAAAATAACTCCCCTTGAATTATTATCATTATTATTATAAGCCATTGGTGTACAGTTGGTGACAAATTATTCTCTGAAATTGTAATTAAATATGACATTTTTAAGGAAAGAAAGAATGCAACTGTATTTTAGTATCTTTGTTTTATTTTCTTTAAATTAATGTCAGTGTATAGGTGAACTGGGTAAACAAAATTGGCCATAGTGTATGAGTGTGTGTGAATGCGAGAGCGTATGGGTGTTTCTCAGTACTGAGGTTGCGGCTAGAAGGGCATCCGCTGCGTAAAACATATAGGATAGGATATATAAACATATAGGAATAGTTGGTGGTTCATTCCACTGTGGCGACCCCTGATAAATAAGGGACTAAGCCAAAGGAAAATGATTGAATGAAATTAATGTAAAATAATATGTGTACTGAGTCTAACCAAAGAGAAGAGAGTGGCACTTTAAATGGTCATATAGGGAAAGAAAAACGAGATAGATATGAAAGTAATACGCATAATTATATTCCATGTCATCTGCTGCTGTCTACTAAAATAAAGAAAGTGTCAGCTGTGCTTATGCTAAAGGGTAAACTGAAAATATGAACAAATTAAAACTTATTGCCATTAGTTGAGCTCCTGGCACAGCTTGCCCCAATGAATCTGACACAAATGTTCCCACTGCTACAGAATTGAGGAAAAATTATAATAATAATTGAGATTGAGCCAAATGATTGATTAGTTATTATTAGTAGTACTAAAATTATTATTAGTTAGTATAAGTGGTAGTAGTGGTTTCTTGTCCAATCCTCGAATAAAACTTTAAATAAAATTAATTATACATGCCATTAATTAAAAAATAAATACATTTGCTAAATCTTTCAGTCACTGATCTATTAGTCCTCAAACTGTCTGTAAAACCTAATAGCTCTGCCTGTTTTAATCTTAAATGATGTATAGCACATTTGCAATGCAGAGGTAAATAAAGAACTGTTTTTATTTTAAGTACAGCATTTGCTTTACTTAAAAAAAGAAAAAGAAGCACTAAAAATGTTATATGTATTTGAGGAGTGTAGAATAGTGTTTTCAGGCAAGCATTCATCATTTAGTCAGAGCCAATACTGTCTTTAAGGTTTCCTATTATGCTTTTTTACACTTTCAACTTCCTTTAATGTTGCAGTGTGAGTATAAAACAGATTTGCCAAGTTACACAGCGCAAAGTCCACTCTGAAGGGAGTTATTCTCTACATCAGTAAGCACTGTTTCTGAACTCCTTCAAATGCTGCAACTGTAGTCCTGAGTTTTCTTTGGGGAATGTAAACACCAGAACGTCCTGAATCAAAATAATTCCAGCCCAAGGAGGCAAATCCACAAAAAAAAAATTTTTTTTACTCGCATATGATACAGATCAAAATTTGTTGCACGTGCAAACACAAAATTCCACACAAAAAAAAATCAGTTCTGACGAGCTTTTAAATGTGGTTTTAAAATCTGTGTGAATCGGAAGTTGCTGCAGACTTTTATTTCAGTATAATGATGCATATCCAACTGAAACAGAATATTGAGTAGGGGCTGGAGTTTTATTTTTGTGCTCATGCTCATCTTTCACTCACAATGATGGAGCGGTGTGGCTAAACATATTTTGCCCAAGCAGTCAAACCGACGTCATAACAGAAGGACTGCTATTCTCCTGTACATTAAACAGGTAATTTACCAACAGAAAATGCATTAAAATTAAGAAAATAAATTATATTAAATGAAATTCGTTATAAAACAATAATCTATCACCTAACAATACATGAAGTGGGTAAAAAATTGTGTGTCCGACCAACTTTCGTTCCTCTGGCTTACTGCCGTTCCGTTTTCCACACCTTTATGACGTTCACATTCAAATTTAAAAACAGACCAAAAACAAAACACCGAAAATTTATGTTTAAACTAAATAAAAATGCACTTTCAAAACAATGGCTACAAGACAGCTCATTATGAACCAACACAGGCTCATTATTGATACTTACCCCTGCATACATTTCTAGACAGCGCAAAATACGTCCCAGGAGGTAGGTTTTTTTGCAGTTTTTGTTTTTGCGAATCCACCAGAAGCTGCTGTGTACGCTTTTTCAGATCTCAATTTTCTCTCGCGAGTGTCATTCATGTCTGCTCTTTTCGTGGAAATCCACCAGAGGCCGCTGTCGACTGACTGACTGACAGGCCCCCTCACCCACCCCCTTCCCTAAACCTAACTGACAGTGTTTTCAAAAGCAATCCAGAAAAAGAAAAGCCCTTGCGGCAGCCTGATTCTTACCATGTTTTTAGATCTTACCACGTTCTCACCCTGTTATTTACTTGTTTATTAAATTTTTTGCCTTTTAATTTTGTTTTACCTGCTTTCTGGAACCATTATTTGGCAAACTCGAACCCCATCATCTCGGTCAACTCCTCTCTAGTCTCAAGTCTGCCGACGTATGTGGCGAGCCATTGGGCAAACTGGTAACAGCGGAAAAGCCATCCACATGGAGGTAAGCAGACAGCTGAAGGCGCGAAAAGAAATAGAAGCCGTCTGCGGCGTCATACCGTTCCGCAATGCTTGTTTTAAAGACGAAATGCAGCCATATGTAGCTCTGGCTACATAATTCGCACTCTCCAGAAATGTATACGGGGGTACATTTTCACAATGAGCCTGTGTTGTTATGAACACTCTTGTAATTCGCTTAAACTAGTTTTAGTTTTAAGTGGTATTTGTAAGGAACTGACAGCAAACAGAGAATGGCTTTTTTTTGTAAAGCATACAGCGCCGTCTGCTGTTAAAAAGTAAACTCAGAATTGATTCAAGAGAATAGTGATACCTTGATTAAAAAATTATATATATATATATATATATATATATATATATAAAAACACAATAAATTTTTCAAAAGATTTTTCACCACAGCTCTTAAAGCATATTTCCAATACTTCATAAACTGGTAAATTATCTACAATGCGCTTACTTCCCAAGATGCGGTCATTCTAAAATGACCAAAAACATGTCCAACATTCGCTAATCAATAACGTATTAATATTTTGGTAAAATGTTAATAATACAACGAAACATGAAAATGTCTGACCAACTGTAAAACCACTAAAACATCACTGTTTGATTGATTGATTTTTTAAAATTCCATTTCTGGAAAACAAATATTGGTTTTGAACATGAAAATGATATGAAAGGCTGACGTTAACTCACTATACCCTAAAGCCATGAAAAATATATGATATTTAATCTGTACGTGTGCAACATTTTTATTTGAACATTTTAGTGTATATAGAACGCAATATATAAAAACTGGCAAACTTCCCAGTTTGAAATGAAGAAAAGCATTTCTGAAATCCGCTCATCAGAGTTTTCAGTTATATGTGACGCGTGCTGCTACATGCATTGGCAGCGCCTAATTTATCATCTCAGATTATTCTGCAAAATTTTTCCAGGGTGATCTCCCTGTTCAGCAAAAAGGTCATGTAAAATCACTTTTCTTTTGGTAGTCTGCCGCCAGCTGTGATGTATTTCAAAGACTGGAAGCTTTCATAGTGTTGAAATTCAATTTGTTAATTCAGCCTGGACCTTGAATGTGCCTGACATCAACATGTGGGCCGAGTTTGAGAAGACTTACTTGATATAGTAGGGGACATTGTTGGGTGAAATGGAGCGTTCAAGAGGGCTTTCAACAGACACTGTGTGAGGAAAACAAACCCCATTCATGTTACCTCAATTTCAAAGCTCTTTTCTATTCAAACACTTTTCTATTAAGTACATTTTAGACACATTTTATTTACAGTAATTCACTTAACAGATTAGTTAAACATCATAAAATACATATAATTAATTTATAATTCACTGAGTCAAAAACTTACCATGAAGGAAATTCTGAGAAGGTCCCAAGTCCTTAAAGGCTGTGGTCAGCTGAGTCAGATGTTCCTCAATGGAAATCTAAAAAGATAAATATAATAAAAATATAATAAAAAAAAGTAATTTTGGACATGCCACTTTTTGTTCAAATGTAAATAAAAGCTGAAAAATATTTTCTTGCACAATGATGCTTCTTGTACATCATCTTATTATCTTTTGGGAGAAGCCTGTGTCATTTCCGATCAAACTTGCTGGTTGAATAAAAGTAACATTAAGTCAGAATTTGCCAGGGGTATGATTCATTTCAGGCTTGACTGTATATATTATAAATTAAATATATTACCAGTTTTCAGTTTAAGCTTTATAAAATTTAAGCTTTATTAATTTTCTTAAATGTTTTTGTCATTTTTATTATTTTTGTCTAATCAGTTTTTTCTATTAACTTTAATTTGACTATTTCTGTTTTAGTTTTATTTCAACATTTCTATATTTACTTAAAGTTTTTTTCATAATTTGATTTGATTTCTACTTAATTTTAATAAATGGAAATTATTTTGAATTGCTCTTCATCAGTGGAAAAGAAGGAAGCGCACGAAAGCAATGGTCAATAAAACAATTTCAAAGAAACCCATTCAATAAATTGTTTTATGTAAAAGTATTTCATCATGATTTGTTTTTTATATTTCTGTCTCCTTTCCTTTTATCATATAATGCCTTTCTCTGTCCTTTGTCAAATCTCTGAAGGACAGATCATTTCTTTGATCTTCTTGTTGCATCTTTTTGCTGACACGTACACTTTTCCATCTTTTTTGTACATCTTTTCCAAGACTGAACTGTATTTTTTGGTTTATTTTTTGTGTCAGGGCATAAATCTTGACCTGAGATGATTTATAAACAGTTAGTCCATTTAAAATGAGCGACTAAAGTAAACATGAAATAAAATCAGACCCGATTTACTTAAAATAATATACAATAATATACACAATATTACACATTCCTTGTTATATTATGAACAATTCATTTGTGCATGCTATTTCAAATTAAAATAACTTTAATTAGCAGATGAAATACATTTAACACTTAATAACATATAATAACACTACATAACACTTTATTTTACAATGTAACGTAATAACAGTAAAAAGTAAACAAATTAAAGCATTCCTAACCCTAGTAATATAGTAAGTAGAGGAGAGCAGGGATGAAAGTAACATGGGATGAAAGTAACAAAGCAATTTTCCCGAAGCCCTGACAACATTTGATTTTCAGGCTATAACAGCACATTCAGCATGCAACCCTTGATGGAGCTGCCAAATATCATGTGATTTTGGGACCGTGTCCTGCGGTTAGCTCCAAATTTCTGTTCTTAAGTGCAGAAAGTAAATTATTATAGTGTTTTTTTTTTTTTACAAGTTGTGTTTTTCTTTTCATGTGTCACAGTAATGATCAATCTACAGGTTATTTAGTGCAATAACACATCCTTGAGTTTGAAATCAGGTTTAAGTGGCAAGAGTTCCTGTGGGGACGAAAGTAACACTGTTATTTATGTCCCACTGCTAATAGACAAACCTTATTTTTCACTTCCACATTAGTTTTCGGTGTTTTGACTCATATGTTTCATAAGATTAATGCACGTTGCCAATAATAATAAAAAAAATATTCAAAAATTATAGAAAATTTTAACATTTTGCATTGTTGGATTGCTTTTGAAACATTTGATGGAAGTGAAATTTAAAATGAAAATGCCGTTAAATTTTTTTTTTGCAAAAATAAAGGACAACATATGTTTGGAGTGAACATTAACAAGGTCATAGTCATTCATTCATTCATTTTCTTCTCTGCTTAGTCCCTTTATTAATCAGGGGTCGCCACAGCGGAATGAACCACCAACTTATCCAGCATATGCTTTATATATGTTTTTTATACGCGAACACGGGGAGAACATGCAAACTCCACACAGAAATGCCAACTGACCCAGCCGAGGCTCGAACCAGCGACCTTCTTGCTGTGAGGCGACAGCGATACCCACTGCGCCGCCCAAGGTTATAGTCAGATATATTTAAAATAAACAAGATTAATCCAGTAAATCTAGCAAATATTGCTGTGTTACTTTTGACCCACTGGTGTGTTACTTTCATCCCTGGGGACTTTTGTTTAAAGTGAAGTTATATAGGAGTTGTTCTACATTGATACAAAATAACACCTGATTCTGATAGAGCATTCTTGTGAGTTAGTAACCACAGCAAAAAATATATTTCTGCTGAAAACATTATCTTTTAAAATGAGGTTTTTATGAAAACTGTTACTTTCGTCCCCGCTCTCCCCTATATGTTGTAGATTAATATTACTCAGAACTGTTTATTTACATTGCAACAAGTATGTCCTAAAATTAATTGAATATATCTATATTTAGTTAAAATATTGTAAGTTGAATTCTTTCTTAATTTTATTTTATTTAGAAACCCTTAGTAGTGACACCCGCGACCATTAAATGAACTGTGCTCCTTCCTCTTCGTAACTGAATAAACAACTAAAAATGACTGTCAGTTTTTTTGGGTTTTTTTGCAAGCTGTTCAAACACTGGCAATATAAAACGTGATAAATAATGAAAATTCTTAACCACATCCCTCTTTAAACAGTCATTCACTTCTTCAAAATATGTAACTAAAGTTGTGAAACAAAGTACGGAATGTACTGTATACGTATACCTGTAAAAGTCTCCATCTCATGTTGAGGTCATCGATTCTGCTCAGGTTGTCTGGAGAAAGCTGAATGTCGGGTGGTCTAAATGTGGAGGCCAGCTGGTTGACATGATTTACATTATCCTGAATGGGAGCTATCTCTTCCTGGAACACCTGGAAAAAGCACAAAGCCAGAATTTTCAAATAATAAAGATATATAGCAGTGGATCTCGTCTCCAATCCTCACGCCCCACCGCTCTGCACATTTTGAATGTTTCTCTTAAAGGGCACCTAGTTTACTCCTTTTTCCAGATTTAATATAAGTCTTTTGTGTCTCCAGAATGTGTCTGTAAAGTTTCAGCTCAAAACACCCATCAGATTATTTATTATACCTTTCAGAAGTTTGTCATTTTTAGCTCTTAGCATCTTGTAGCTGTTTTGGTGGACTGTGCCTTTAATGCTAGTCCTCCCCGCCCACCGTTCCCACGTGCCTGTCAGTGTGCCTTAGTCTCCGCCCTCGGCTGCCTCAGATAACAGACAGACACGAAGGAAGCAGATCTCACCTAACGTTTGTGAGAAATATTACAGTAAGAACTTTACCAATGATTATTTGATGTATTTGTTGTGGAGTTGCAGCGATGAGTCACACACAATGTCGTTTCACGCACGCACGCACGCACGCGCACACACACACACACACACACACACACACACACACACACACACACAGCGGACACACACACACACAGACAGCGCGCGAGTTTAGCTTTGCACTGTTTTTGCATGGCAAACGTGACAGGATACACATTAACATCCACTGCTGTATGGATATCCGTTATGTTAATGTACTAAATAAAGCTGAGTTAACGTCCACAACCCGGGATTGAAGCGTCTTCTTTTATAATTGTACTGACACGCGGCTGTGGTGATAAAGTAAAGCTGAAGTAAATCGCTGTAATTCATTACAAACATGCACTGTTTTAAAAACGTGTTAAACTTGTAAAACTCACTCTTGATCACATTTGATGATGATTGATGATCCTAGCGAACTGAACAGATCTTTTATTCCCGGTTGCTTTGCGCACGTCCTGTCTTGTTGATATGAGTATACGCGTTACTACGGAGACATGTAAATACACAGCTGTCAATCAATTCGTTGTGGTCGGCCACATTCACATGCATATGAATGGGGCTAAAAGTGCAGTGTGACCGCGACCTTACTCCCTGATGTTAAAGTCCCCAAGAAATCAAAACTAATCATATGATTTTGTTAGCTCTGTTAGATCTGTGCATGTCATTAAGAAAAAAAAAAGATTTGCATTTCTGATCTTTAATTGAAATCTGAAAATGCACTTCCTGTTTGTTTTCAGTTAATTTATCAGATGATGTGATTTTGAGGTAATGGGCGTGGCTAACGCTGCTCCAACTGTCAGTTTTGACAGCAAACAGAAATGGTGAGCACGAGGTGTCTGTTAGGTTGTAATAACTCTTCTAAAACCCCTTTCCTGATCTTTCTGAATGAAATGCCTACTTTACTACGTCCATTCAGCCCACAGTAGAAAAAACAAGCTACGCCCACTGTTTGCTCATTTAAAATTCCGTTTCTCTAGGAACTGCGTCACATTACGAAAAGAATAACGGTCGCATCTTTCAGTTCATGGGGACTTTAAATGCCGCTTAATAAAAAACAGAAATACCCCAGTAGACAAGGTGGCGCTGTGCAATCGCTTTACGCATCTGACACTCGTTGTTGCACATAAGTCATCACCTTCATGCTTTTTTTTCATGCTTTTTGTTTTTCCTTGTGTATTTATCATGTAAACTTATCCACTTCTGTTGAACCTCATCCACTACAGTGCACAAACGACTGGTCAAAAGTTACAAGCCATCAAAGAAAATTAAACTAAACTCAAATTCTATTTGATCTGCAATTCCGGCCTGGCTAGACTGTTTTACAAGACATGTGATCAAAAGCACCAATCTCATTGGTCGACCATTTTTAAAGTGTCACATCAAGTAAAAAAAACAATTTTTTTTAAAGGTCCTGTGTAGTGCTTTGAAATGTGCATTTTTATTCGATGTTTGACGTAATCTCAACCTGAAACACAAAGAGAGGGTGGGACAGTGTAGCTCCTCCCCTTTTTTGCAACAGCCAATAGCGTTTTGTTTCATTACAGCTCTACCAGTGAGAGTGGTTGAGCAAATTTGAATGATCAAATGAAAAGCAAATGAGAAGCATCTTGACAGGGGTGGGGCATGTCAGATACTAGAGAGCATTTGATTGGTTATGATTTGATGAGAAACTGAAGTATGAGACAACGTGATTAAAACTGTTGATCCATTTGCCATCCAAGTGACAAACTGCAAGCTTTACATGTTTATATCAGTTTTATATCTTCTAAACGCGAATTTAGTCACTGTTTTGGAGCACACTATTATATATTATAGATATCTTAAAAACTAACAATACTGATACTAACATCTAAAAATCTTTATTTTAATTTCATGGCACCTTTAAATAAAGTGTTTATGGCTGTTGTTTTGCGCATTGGTGTGAACGCTCACATTGGCATCCTTTGTTTAGTCAAGAGCCGTTAAACGCTGGCGATAAATGCGAGCAAAAATCATCCCGCTGTGCACTGGCCTAAAAGACTTTGTGAACCAGAAGTTCAGCATGTTGATGTACTTCTAACTGAAATGGAATATTGAGTAGGGGGCGGGGCTTTCTTTTTGCACATCATTCCCTCATAGCAAACTAACAGTAAGAGGGGCTTGGTTAAGAATATTGTGGCTGAAGCATTTGAACTGATGTGAACAGAGGAGGACTCCCACTCCATTGACTTTGATTGGAGATTACCAGTCATGTCAAATAAGAGAGATTGTGAACCACTGATACATACCATGATAATCATGCTACTCCATGATGCTTCAAAACAGACCATTGTACAACAATGATACAAAGAAATCTGCTTTTTATTACAGATAAGCGTATACCAACCTTCACTCTGTCTATGTGGTTTTGCAAATCGTCTACATGCAGCTCCCCAACGGGCTTCCAAGAATTCTTCACGCTCTCAGCCTGTCGTAGCTTGTAGTCCAGCTGATCCTGGGCGTCCTGGAGCTCCATCAGCCTCTCCAAGGCCAGTTCCAGCTGTTGCTGCCAATCCACAGAAGCTGCACCCAGATTCTTCCATCGCACAGTTACATCCTCCACTTCTTTGCGCAGTATGCGGCCCACGTTTTGAACCCGCTCCTCAGGACTTACATCTGCACAGAACACAAGAAGCAAAATACAGGTTATTATATCGTGCGTATGTGTAAAAGGGCAACACAAATGCTATACCTTTTTGTCCAGGTCTCTGTTTCAGGCCCTCACGAGGCATCTCAGCGAGGAAGGTTTTCGCATTGTCGAGAGTTCCATTGATTACAGGTTCTTTGGCACCCAGCTCTCTTCTGAAAGCCTGTGAAAAGCACAAGGACTTGCTATCCAAAAGCACTACGTGTGACAGCGAGGGGTGAACATTTATTCAATTGTACAACTTATGCCAAAAGCCCTGCATTTTCTCCACATCCCCCCTCCAGTCAAACTTAACCAGGTGTTATTTTTGCTGGTATAGTGCTACCTCATGCATATTTAAATCAAGCCATTGTTGCTTCTTCCTGAGCAAATATGCATCCTTCTTATGCAAATAAGGCACGTTATAGAACGCAGTGGATTTATAAACATCAGCGCAACCTGATTCAATTAACACAGTGCTGTTACTAATGTTTGTGCTGTGTTTTCTAGTGATCCTCATCTGAAGATTTTAATGCTGACTTCCTGTTTTTTGAGCACATTTGTCATGCAGTTGCCCTATAGATTTGTGAATTTTGTGTCTGTGTTTATGTTATTATCTGATTTGAGTAACTGCTTCTAAGAAACAGTCACCGAAATAGCATAGACAGTGCATGCCTATGGAGGACAAAACCTGCAAAAACAATAAATAAATAAATAAATACGCAAATATATCAATGAGTAATTAAATCCATAAATTCCTGCATAAATAAAACAATAAATAAATATGCAAATAAATAAATAAATGTATATAAAAAAAAAATTTAAAAAAATATTTTAAAGTGCGGGCAGGTAAACAACTAAATAAATTACACAAATAAATATTGGGGGAATAAGAAAATGCTAAACTGAAAGTAAATTTTTTTCCCCTGTCAAATGTTTATTCATTCTTGAAGGTAGTTCCGTATTTACTTTTCCTCAGGTCAACATGCTAATGAGAGGGTGTCTGTCAACCATCAGAAGCCAGTCAAAAAAAAAAAATGGAATGAAAAATTTTTCTAATGATCAACCAATGATAAAGACCGCCTTCTGATGGTTGACAGACACCCTCTCATTCACCCTCTTTTTAAATTACTAATACTAAAACAATTACTGTAAATTATATCATCAGCATGCATATTTGAATGCAAAACTGAACAGTAACATTCACATTTATTCAACATAATTAGAAAAAACAACATTTATACAATATTTAAAGGGATAGTTACTCCAAAAGTTCCTTCCTCAAGCAGTTCCAACCCTTTATGTGTTTCTATATTTTCCAATGAATAGAAAATAAGATATTTTGAAAAATGTTGGATACCAGTAGTTATTAACTCCATAGTAGGAAACAAAAATACTATGGAAGGCAATGGCTACTCATCATCGTATTTCTATTGGTTTCCATGCTTTCTCTGACATGTGCTCTAACACATCACACTGATGTCAACTCATTGCCAGAATGCAAAAAAACTGTGCTGAGACTTTTTCTGCAGCTCCTACACACTCACTCCTGCACCTGTGGAGTGTGACGATTTCTCCTCTACACTAACTAATCCACAAGCGCATCCTGTTTACAGCGGCCCCTGACAGATGATGGCCATCAGCAGATGTTAATTGGTCCGCACAGCCATGCAAAGAGACAGGAGTCTTTGCACCTCTCCTACGCAAGATATCATCTCCATCTGTTTAAATATTTAACAAGAACTCTGATAACAATCACACTCGGGCGCGGAAGAAGACAGAACGTATAAATCACATCGCGACGCATCCTTCACGCTTTTCATTATGGCTCGAATTGGATTTGTCCTGGGCTCACCTTGTGCGTAAGGAGTTGTTGGTGAACGGTCGGCACGTCGC
This sequence comes from Danio jaintianensis, assembly GCA_903798115.1. Lineage (NCBI taxonomy): Eukaryota > Metazoa > Chordata > Actinopteri > Cypriniformes > Danionidae > Danio > Danio jaintianensis. The sequence continues at coordinate 1,956,635 of CAIGQV010016298.1, read as the reverse complement.
CCCCTACTGGCTTCTGCTTCTCCAGCTCTTCCCTCTTCAGCTGCAGCCAGTTGAGCAGCTCTTGTAAGGACATGTGCATGTGTTTCCACTGATCCACGCCGGCATCTAGATAGGGCCTGAGGACAGTAATGATGGTTAGACTGGATGGTCATACTGGAAAGTGTTCAACCACGAAGTCCACCAGAGAGCACTGTACTGTCGTGCTGAAGTTGATTTTGACATAGAAAGTGTTATTGCTGCTGATTTGAATATGCATGAACATAAAAAAAAGGCTTAATAAGGTTTTCGTACTTTAAGGGATAGTTCACCCAAATTGAAAATTCTGCCATCATTTACTCGCCCTTGTTCAAAAATAAAATTAAAATAATAAATAAATAAATAAATAAAAAAATTTAAAAATTTAAATTTTTTTTTTTTTTTTTATTAAATTAAATTAAATTAAATTAAATTAAAATGAGCCCTTCTGTGAAATTTAAATTTCACAGGGAAGGGGGATGATTTTTTAAACATAATGGTATTAATAACTATTTTCTAATAATTTATTTATTTGGTCCTTGCCATGATAACAATCCATACTATTCTATCAGTAGTTACTAGTATTAGTAGTTATTAGTAAATAACTTTACTAGATACTAGTGTTCAGCTTAAAGTGCAGTTTAAAGGTGAAACTAGATGAATAAAAAAACCCACTATGGGCCCTATCATACACCTGGTGCAATAAGGCGCCAATTGAAAAAAATATTTACTTAAAGGGGCTAATAATATTGACCATAACAACTATGTTAAAGATGTTAAAACTGCATGTAAACTAAAAGAAATAAAACTTTCTTCAGAAAAGCAATAGGAAATACAAAAAAAGGTCCTTGCTCCGTTAAACATGATGATGATGATGATGATGATGATGATAAAAGCCTTTATTTGTCACATACACTGTTACATGCAGCGAAATTTGACCCCTCCGACCATACACAAAACATCACACATTTCAGGGGAAGACAGGTCAGACGACAGGTAGCATAGAAGAGTAAATAAGATACATTAGGGAAAAGGGAGGCAAAAAAGCCCCTCCCAGACTGTCCTTAAAGAAGGGCAGTGTGAGATCAGGGGGAAAAAAAACATCACTTAAACATCATGTATAAAATATCTCTGTGTAAAATTTATGTATAAAATAATTCAAAACTGTATATAATACTTTGGGAATTATTATATATATTTATATATACACTGTATAAAGTAGAAAATAACAAAACAACAACAACAATAAAAATAATATGAAATGGATGTGTAAAATAGGGCTTTGCAATATTGTGAACTTACATTGTGATTTTTTTATGCAATATATATTGTGATGTAAACACAATTTCAAAAAATTCTTCAACAGAAAATAATTTGCTGTTAATGTACTTGTTATATATGACTGTTTCAGTAGTAGAACATTAAATGTTTTTTTTTTTTTTTTTTTGCTGAAACCTGGAGGATGCGTATGCTAATGGTGTGTATCCTGGATTCTGCAATCTAAAATATCAACATTACATGTGTGCAGGATGATTGACTTTTAACAGATTCCCAGTGTTAAATATACATCACTACAATCAGTGTATGCTTGATGAGCCTACATGAAATTTAATAATGTTGTAAATAATGTTCAGTTTCTTCAGTTTTTCATCATAACACCTACAGTTCAAGTCTGAATTACTAGCCCTCCTGAATTATTAGCCCCCCTGTATATTTTTTCCCCAATTTCTGTTTAACGAAAGAAGATTTTTTCAATACATTTATAAACATAACAGTTTTAATAACTAATTTCTAATAACTGATTTCTTTTATCTTTGCCATGATGACAGTACATAATAATTTACTAGATTTTTTTCAAGATACTAGTATTCAGATTAAAGTGACATTTAAAGGCTTAACTGGGTTAATTAGGTTAACTAGGCAAGTTAGGGTAATTAGGCAAATCATTGTATAACAGTGGTTTGTTCCGTAGACAATCGAAAAAATATTACTTAAGATATATATATTGACCTTAAAATGTTTTAAAAAAAAATTAAAAACCGCTTTTATTCTAGCCGAAATATAACAAATAAGACTTTCTCCAGAAGAAAAAATATTATAGGAAATACTGTGAAAAATTCCTTGCTCTGTTGAACATAATTTGGGAAATATTTGAAAAAGAAAAAAAACGGCTAATTTTGACTTCAACTGTACATGTATCATCAAGAGCCACGGATATTGATTTGCCTTCATGCTTTTTTTAACCTCTAAAAGTGCTGGTAACCATTGACTTGAATTGTATAAATGACCAATGACCAGTTCCAGCTAAAAATCCTCTTTAATGATCAAACCTACACCTTGGATGACCGGAGGATGAGTAAATTAACAGCAAATTTCCATTTTTGGGGTGATATATCCATTTCTGCTTTAAATACGGAGTCCAATAAATGCACACAGGCCTGGGGCTTGTAAATGATCACATTATTTTTCAAAGCTGATCTCTGCTCAGCGTGAAATCTTCCCCAGGTTAAATATAGATGATTAATTGGTCGTACCTTATACTCATAACTTTGTTGCACAACTCATGCCATCGCTGCCCCATGTCATCAAGCCGTTTTTGTAGCACCACGGCATTGTCCGTTCCCTCCAGAGACGACACAATACGCTGTCCGTTGTCATCTAATGAATGGTACATCTCCCGGTGAGCATCAATCTCTGCCTGGAGATCCTGCCATGATTAAAAGAGATCGCAGACATACCAGTTTTCAGTTTGCTGCATGATTAGGAGTAAACAAATAGTTTCTTGACCTTCCCTTGATACGCGTTTCATCTGTGTACATGTTGATGTAGTTTTGGAACAGTTTGCGCTCAATTTATTTAACACATAAGAACATCAGTAATAACAGTAACACATACAAATAATATGACGTATTCTATGAATATAGTTTTAGTATCACTGAGATTATTAAGATTTTTTAAAAAAATAAAAATTATAAAAATAATTGAACGTATTATATGCATGTTCATTCATTCATTTTCTTTTCGGCTTAGTCCCTTTATTAATGAGGGGTCGCCACAGTGGAATGAACCGCCAACTTATCCAGCATATGTTTTACGCAGCGGATGCCCTCCCAGCTGCAACCCATCACTGGGAAACAATCAAACACTCATTTACACACATACACTACGGACAATTTAGCTTACCCAATTCACCTATAGTGCATGTCTTTGGACTTGTGGGGGAAACTGGAGCACCCGGAGGAAACCCACGCCAACACAGGGAGAACATGCAAACTCCACACAGAAATGCCAACTGACCCAGCTGAGGCTCGAACCAGTGACCTTTTTGTTGTGAGGCGACAGAACTACCCACTGCGCCACACCCATTATATGCATGTATTATATTTTATTGTTATTTAATTTGCTATTTTGGTATTTTCCACTATTTATAAATATTTTTTGCTCAAATTATTTAAAACAGAAACACAACAATAATTTGACGTGTTATGTGCATGTATTCAATTTTATTGTGGTTTTTTTGTATTACTGAGATTTATTGAGACATTTATTATTGTATATTTAAATTGTTGTTTTGGTATTTTCCATTATTTTATAAATATTTTTTGCTCAAATTATTTAAAACAGAAACACAAAAATAATTTTATGTATTATATGCATGTATTGTATATTATTAGGTTATTTTTAGTATTACTGAGATTTATTAAAGCATTAATTATTATAATTTTTTAAATTTAAATGTGTTGTTTTGGTATTTTCCATTATTTTCTAAATATTTTTCACTCAAATTATTTAAAACAGTAACAATAATGAACTTTATTTAAATAATAAAAAATATTTAACATATATAACATATACACATTAGTGTTATTTTTAGTATCACTGATATTTATTGAGACATTTATTATTGTATATTTAAATTTGTTGTTTTTCCATTTTTAACAGTATTATCAATTTATTAATTTTAGGTTTATGTTTAAGTTATTTTAGAGACTCGATAATAAATAGATGCATGTTACTTTGAATACTTAAAAAAATCATATATATATATATATATATATATATATATTTTTTTTTTTTTTCTGTATTTGACAACATTTATTACAACATCTGTAAAGACAACGTTTATTTTACAAAACTTTTTTTTTACATTACTTTATCTCTTTAGATTTAGCTCATTATAACAACCAATAATATAATATAATATAATATAATATAATATAATATAATATAATATAATATTCATTTTCCTGCGGCTTAGTCCCTTTAATCATCAGGTGTCGCCACAGCGGAACGAACCGCCAGCTTATAGCATATCTTTACACAGAGGATGCAACCCAGTACTGGGAAACATCCATACACACTCATTCACACACATACACTACGGCCAATTTAGTTTATTTAATTCACCTATACCGCATGTCTTTGGACTGTGGGGGAAACCGGAGCACCCGGAGGAAACCCACGCCAACAAGGGGAGAACATGCAAACTCCACACAGAAATGCCAACTGACCCAACTGGGACTCGAACCAGAGACCTTCTTGCTGTGAGGTGATAGTGCTAACCACTGAGCCACCGTGTTGTCCCATAATATTCATTCATTTTCTTTTCGGCTTAGTCCCTTTATTAATCAGGGGTCACCACAGCGGAATGAACCGCCAACTTATCCAGCATATGTTTTACGCAGCGGATGCCCTTCCAGCCGTAACGCAACACTGGGAAACACCCATACACTCTTGTGTTCACACACATACACTATGGCTAATTTAGCTTATTCAATTCACCTATAGTGTATTGAGCGACCTTCTTGCTGTGAGACGATCGTGCTACCCACTGCTCCACCGTGACGCCCGCCCCATAATATAATATAATATAATATAATATAATATAATATAATATAATATAATATAATATAATATAATATAATATAATATAATATAATATAATATAATATAATATAATATAATATGCAGATTTAAAATCAAAGTCAATAGTGGTTTCCAAAGTCATCACTGCTTTCATATATTACACTGTATTTTTAGATTTTTTCTGTAGCACTTCATACAAATAAAGTCATCAGAATATCAAAACTCCATTATCCATTTTTCACAAATCACTATGAATGCAATTATCCATTCAAACACAAAAAAGCGGCGACCTTGAACCTGAGCTCCAAAAAGTGGACCATGAGAATTGAGCTTGACATTATTTCCTTATCAGTAATTTCATTATAAGGTGCAACAAAACAGCATCATACACTACTCTGTGCAGCTGTTTATATCTAAGGAACAGTGCCTTATTTATGTATCAAAGAGGTCCTATTATACATTTTAAGCTTTGAAATTTCTTTAGTGTCTAATGTTTCTGTTTGAGCATTACAAAGATCCAAAGTCCACTCCAAATCAGTTGAAACTCCCTCAAATGCTTTGATTATATTCTTGAGCTGTATATAGTCTTGAATATAGTCTTGACCTTAAAGGAACACTCCACTTGTTTTTTTTTTTAAATAAGCTCAAGTCCCCACAGAGTTAAACAGTTGAGTTTTACCATTTTTGAATCCAATTAGGCAATATCCGGGTCTGGTGGTAACATTTTTAGCTTAGCTTAGCATAAATCATTGAATCCGATTAGACCATTAGCATCATCTCACTCCAAAAATCACTCCAAATTACCAAAAAGAGTTTAAAAAATGTTCCTATTTAAAGCTTGACTCTTCTGTAGTTACATAGTGTACTAAGTCCAACGGAAAATGCTGCAGCCATAATAAAAGCAAAAAAGATGTCTGCTAAGCTAAGCTAAAAGTGCTCCTGCCAGACCCAGAATGGTAAAACTCAACTCTAGGTCACTTGTAAAATGAGCCTACTTTCAAAAATGTGCAGTGTTCCTTTAATTTAATACTACACGTAATAATATCTGCGTTTTTTTAAACTCACGGCTATGTTTGTTTATTGCTGCCAGAGAAAATGTAGGATTTTAAATGGTAAAGGATTTAAAAATAGTCAATTGCTATGTTTTTGCTATGGCACTTGTAAAACTAGCCTATTTAAAAAAAAAAAAAAGGTGTTCTTTTAATTTAATACATGTACATATTTATTATTAATTTAATATTTTGTACGTTTTTTAAACCCACGCCTATGTTTGTTTATTGTTGCCAGAGAAATTGAGGCCATTTCTTTGTAATTACTTGTGAAATCTACAAACAATTTCAATATGATTACGGCCAAGTCTGCTAAAAAATATACGACTTTGGGTTTCTTTTGTTAGTTAATTTGTGTTAAATAATCACGGGTTGCTGTTTTTTGGGGCTTAATTTCAAAATACTGTATATGGTTACTTGATTTGAAAATCTTACAAGCACTTTGCTTCTTTGTTTTTGTCACTGTGTTGACTGGGAAACTGCTGTTAGTTACACATACCTGCCATTGCTCGAGTAAATGTCGAACTGTGGCAGGATTTTCCAGAAGTCCCTCCTTAAAAGTGGCATCTTGTAAGACATTGGCTGTGGTTTCTGCCTCCGTGAGCCAATTAAGGAATTTTTCCAGGTCCAAGTAGAAATGCTGCAACTGCCGAAGTCCAGCTTCCAGATCTGCCTCCTTGTCCCCTGCACTGAAAAGGGTAATGACGTCCTTGTTATAAAGAAACAAACCTGCTAAACTAGTACTTTTAATATTAAGCACACTGTTGGTGGACTAATAATTGGCCTATAAGTCTTTGAAAACCAATTGCACCTTAAAAAGCATTTGAAATGACCTCACCGTACCAGCAGTGAATTATATTTCAGACTCAACAATGCCATAAATACTTATTTTCAGTAAATTTTTTGTTCATTAAATGCAACTCCACTGGTTTCTGATGCTGGAAAATCAGAGATTTATACAGAAGCTCACCGCTTTTTGATGTTGGCCCAAGCCAGATTCATGCTCTCGGTCATTTGTTTCACTTTGCTTGTGTCGTCGTCTGCATAAAGGGTCAGTAGTTTGTTTGCCAGCTCATTGGTGACATTCATCTGAGTCTGCCACTGCTGTAGATCCTTAGAAAGTTGCTGCAATCCAATAACGTAGAATTTATTTGAAGCAATTACATGCGTTTATCTGCAGATCATATGAGTGTAATTACCTTGACATCTGCATTTTGGCCTTTTAAATCTTCAACACTGTGCGAAACTTTCTTCCAGCTCTCGAGTTTTTCATTGGCTTTCTTAATGAGAGGTTCCACCCTTTTTCTGGCCTCCAACCAATCGCTGGAGTCCTTATACATGTTCTGTAGTGTGAGAACTCTGTCCGTCAGCTTTGCATGAGAATCTTCCCAATGTGCCTGTAACTTCTCAACTGGAAATAAAAGAAGATGGAACATTTCAAGGAACAAATTCAGAAAAGAGCTTCAGTTGATTTAATGGATAGTTGTGAGGTGATAATTATTATGGTAATGAGAAAATAGGGTGGATGATAGACGGACAGAATGATGAAACAGAGAGAATAATGGATGGATGGAACAACATATAAACAATAAAGAAAACTGTTATAGGATGGCAGATTTGTTGGTTGGATGGATGGATGAGAGTCAGGCAAAACAAAGCATAATGGATTGATGGATGAATGACAAGCAAAACAAATAAAGAGAATGACAATAATGATGGATGAATAACAGACAAAAATAGACAGTAGAATGACATGAGGGGATGGTTGGATGGATAGGCAATGATAGAAAGACTAAATGGATGGGTAGAGATAGACAGATAGAATGATAGATAAAATGAAAGAACTATAGCAAGAATGATAGAATGATAAATAGTTAGAATAATAAATAGATAGAATGATAGAACAATGGATAGAAATATAGAACAATAGATAGAACGAGAGAACAATAGATAGAACGAAAGAATGATAAATAGTGACAGATAGATAGAACAATAGAATGATAGATAGAACGATAGATAGATGGAACAAAAGAACGATAAATAGATGGAATGATAGATAGAACAATAGAATGAATGAAAGAACGATAGATAGATAAAACGAATAGATAGAATGATAGTGAAAGAACGATATATAGAACGATGGATGGATGGATGGAAAGAACGATGATAGAACGAAAGAAACAATAGATAGACAAAAGAACGATGGATGAATGGATGGAACGAAAGAATGATGGATGGATAGAACAAAAGAATGAAGAATGGATGATGGCTGGATGATAGAATGAAAGAACGATGGACGGATGGATAGATGGATGGACAGAATGAAAGAAAGATGAATGGATAGAACGAAGGATGGGTGAATGGACAGATGGGTGGATGGATAGAATGAAAGAAAGATGAATGGATAGAACGAAGGATGTGTGAATGGATAGATA
>CAIGQV010016298.1:1933935-1946560 GCA_903798115.1 Danio jaintianensis | reverse complement strand
AGATAGATAGATAGATAGATAGATAGATAGATAGATAGATAGATAGATAGATAGATAGATAGATAGATAGATAGATAGATAGATAGATAGATAGATAGATAGATAGATAGATAGATAGATAGATAGATAGATAGATAGATAGATAGATAGATAGATAGATAGATAGATAGATAGATAGATAGATAGATAGATAGATAGATAGATAGATAGATAGAAAGTGTAAATGAAATCAGCTGAAGATGATGTCAAAATCTGACCTTGAGTTTGACCGTCATTTCGTTGATCTCATCCAGATCTCCCACCATTACTTTCTGGGTCTGGACCATGTGATCCAGCAGAGTCAGCCAATCGTCGAGCTCCGTCCAGGATTTGTTGAATTTGTCGAGAGCCGCATCTCCTGCTGCACTACCAGTCAAAGTTACAGCTGCAAAAGTGACAAATGCTCTTCAAAACCTCGGCAACACACAACGTTTACGAATTTTAATGGCATATTATTGTAGCTTCAATGGCACGATCTGATACCTGCGAGCTGGCATTTGTCTTTCCAGTCTTTAAGGAGAACTTGAATGGATGTCCAATCTGCGCTGAGACCGTCATACTGGCCCTGCGAAAACATCAATCCAGGAGAAGCGCATTAAATAAAACCGCACGCCATGAAGCTGACAGCCCTAAATAGAAGCAGATCTATTACATTATACAGTATGGTGATGGTAGATCGGACTGCAAAGTGTGCGGAGTGATCTAATTTCATAGCCATAGTGTTTCTGAGATCATATTTAATAATATTCTGCTCGATTACATACCTTCTCGGGCTGGCTCGGCGGTCTCTCTTTTGCCAAAAGGGTTTCCACTGCTGGCTTCTTTTCTTTTACGTCATCCTCAATCTACACAGAATGAAAATAAGAAAAAAAAGGTAAATAACAAACTCGCATTAAAGGGGTAATCTAACTTTGTGTATTTAATAACTAAATAAACTCATTTACTAAACTAGTTTAACTACATAAAACATCTACAAGTAACATTTCACCTAAAAAAAAAATCATTTAAAATGTTATATACATATATGGTGACACGGTGGCTCAGTGGTTAGCACTGTTGCCTAACAGCAAGAAGGTCGCTGGTTTGAGAACACCTAGTAAGCACATTAATGGGGAGGCAGTAACCTTTTGTTTATGTATTATGGTCACAAACACCATTCCAAAAATCAGCAATCAAAGGACATTCCCTAAGACAATGAAATAATGTGCCAATACTATTATTGCATTTTGGACATTGAGGTGAAACAGTGTTATTTATTTTACTATGTTTATTTGGGGATATATAAGTTCTATGTACAAAATTTTTATTTAATATTTTTCTCTAACATATAAATTTGGGTGAGGGTGTCACGGTGGCGCAGTGGGTAGCACCATCGCCTCACAGCAAGAAGGTCACTGGTTAGAGTGAATTGGGTAAGCTAAATTGTCCGTAGTGTATGTATGTGAATGGGAGTGTATGGGTGTTTCCCAGTGATGGGTTGCAGCTGAAAGGGCATCCGCTGTGTAAAACAATTTTTGGATAAGCTGGATAGGTTGGTGGTTCATTTCACTGTGGCGACCCCAGATTAATAAAGGGACTAAGCCAAAAAGAAAATGAATGAATGAATCTTATAGAAAATATTAATTTAAAAGAGAAATTTGTTTATTTTTATTCATCTTTGCACAGTAACATTATTTTTAATGACCATGACAAATACTGTTACCCCTAAATTCTCATTACATTAAAGCTTCTGGACATTTTAATAGTTCTTGTAATTCTCCTTATATTATACGTCTTCCTTTTTTTTTTTTAAATTTAAATAAGCATAAATTAGCATGTACACATATTCTTATGGGGCAGCACAATGGCTCAGTTGTTAGCACTGTCGTCTCACAGCAAGAAGGTCGCTGGTTTGAGTCCCGGTTGGGTCAGTTGGCATTTCTATGTGGAGTTTGCATGTTCTTCCCGTGTTGGTGTGAGTTTCCTCCGGGTGCTCCAGTTTCCCCCACAGTCCAAAGACATGCGGTATAGGTGAATTAGATGAGCTAAATTGGCAATAGTGTATGAGTGCGTGTGTGAACACAAGAGTGTATGGGTGTTTCCCAGTACTGAGTTGCGGTTGGAAGGGCATCCGCTGCGTAAAACATATGCTTGAATAGTTGGCGGTTCATTACGCTGTGGCGAGCCCTGATATATAAGGGACAAAGCCAAAGGAAAATGAATGAATGAACATATTCTTATGTTAAATAATATAAATTTTGTTAATAAAGTTACAAAAATAAATCTGAATATTTTTTTTTGTTGCATTATACAATGAGTAAAATAGAATAGATCATAAATGAATGCACAAATAAACAAAAAGCATTAGTTTCTTTGAACAAAACATCAATCTTTCATCTTATAATATAATTATTTCTGTTATAGTTTTGTAATAGAACATTAATAAATAATAATAAAATTTTTGCATTAATAACAAAAGCAGAGCAATAGATCCTAAACAAATGTATCATAATCATAACGCAAATCAAAATCAATTGAGTTAGGCCGAATCCAAATTAACCATTCAAAAACAATCTGAAATCGCACACATTGTAGTACAGATGTACACGTGTAATTTCATAATTTCAGTAACCGAAAGAACTAATGATTTCCTGAACTCATTAGTTCCAGAGAAGTGAAACTCGTGTCCTGATGGGAGAAGCTACTATGAGAGCAGCAAACTACGAAGACGATGCTGGGAGTCTAATTAAACGCACTGTCTTTGTCATCTCAATGACTCCCTTGGTGCAAATTTTGAGACAAAATGACATCAATGACTTTGCGACAGTTTATTAATTTTATTATTTTCCTTAAATACTTTATTAAAAAGGTCAAACCATACATTACAATATAAAGTCCAACTTTTCCTTAGTCTTTGAAAAACCTTATTTGAGACCCTATAAAGTTTAAGTCAAAATCATTAGCCCTCCTGTGAATTTTTTTCTTTTTCAAATATTTCCTAAATGATATTTAACAGAGCAAGGAATTTTTCACAGTATTTCCTATAATATTTTTTCTTCTGGAGAAAATCTTATTTGTTTCATTTCAGCTAGAATAAAAGCAGTTTTAATAAAAAAATAAATTAAGGTCAATATTATTATCCCCTTAAGCAATTTTTTGTTCGATTGTCAACAGAACAAACCATAGTTATACTATACTATAATGATTTGCCTAATTACCCTAACTTGCCTAATTAACATACAACCCTAAAAATCAGAAAAAGTTGGGACAGTATGGAAAACACATATACAAATATAAAAAAACAAATTGGTGACTTCTAAATTTACTTTGACTTGTATTTGTATGTAATGTGTTCCTCATTTTTTTTAACTTTCTTTTTTGTTTGTTTGTTTTTTCAAAATAAATACGTACTCCAATTTTGGTTCTTGCAACACATTTCAAAAACAGTTGGAACAGGAGGAATTTAGGGCTAGTAATCAGGTAAATTGGTTAATGATGTGATTTGAAACTGGTGATGTCAACAGGTGGTTGATTTATGATTTGATACTAAAGCAGCTTCCAAGAAAGGTCTAATCCTTTAGGAGCAAAGATGGGCAGAGGATTGTCAGTTTGCCAACAAATATGTGAGAAATTTATTGAAATGTTTAAAAACAATGTTCCTCAAAGAAAGATAGGAAGACATTTGGATATTTCACCTTCAACAGTGCACATAATTAACAAATTCAAGGACTCTGGAGGAATTTCAGTGCATAAAGGACAAGGGTACAAGCCTGAGCTGAACAACGATGATCTCTGATCCCTCAGGCGGAACTGCATCAAAAATCATCATTCATCTATAAGCAATATCACCACATGGGTTCAGGACTACTTTGGCAAACCTTTGTCAAGTACCACAATACATAGTTACATCCACAAATGCCAGTGAAAACTGTACTGTGCCAAAAGGAAACCCTATGTTAACAGTGTCCAGAAGCACTGTTGACTTCTCTGGGCTCAAAGGCATCTGGGATGGACCATCACAAAGTGGAAACGTGTACTGTGGTCAGATGAATCAGTATTTCAGGTATTTTTGGGGAGAAATTACGCCATGTGCTCCGAACCAAAGAAGAAAAGGATCATCCAGACTGTTTCCAGCAAAAAGTCCAAAAGCCAGGGTCTGTCATGGTATGGGGTTGTGTCAGTAGTAACTTGCACTTCTGTGATGGCACCAATAATGCAAAAAAGTTCATAGAGATTTTGGAGCACAATATGCTGCCTTCTTTTCCAGGGACGCCCATGTATATTTCAACAAGACAATGCAAAACCACATTCTGCACACATTACAATGTCCTGGCTGCAGAGGAAGAGGATACAGGTACTTGACTGGCCTGCCTGAAGTTCCGACCTGTCTCTGATAGAGAATGTGTGGTGCATTTTTAAGAGCAAAATGCAACAATGAACCAAAATACGTGTTTATTTAAAAAAATAATAATAATAATAATATATATATAAAAATCATGAGGAACACATTAAATAATGTGCTGTTGTATTGTCTGCAATTAAATACAAGACAAAGTAAATTTAGAAACCACTATTTTTTTTTTATTAGCTTTTTCCATACTGTCCCAACTTTTTCTGATTTGGGGTTGCAGTTAAGCCTTTAAATGTCACTTTAAGCCGAATACTAGTGTCTTGAAAAATATCTAGCAAAATATTATGTACTGTCATCACGGCAAAGATAAAATAAATCAGTTATTAGAAATAAGTTATTAAACTACTATGTTTAGAAATGTGTTGAAAAAAATCTTCTTTCCGTTAAACAGAAATTGGGAAAAAAATATACAGGGGGGCTTATAATTCAGGAGGGCTGATAATTCTACTGATAAAGAATTAATAATAAAGACTTCAACTGTACCAGTACACCGCCTTGAGTTAAACATTACTGCATAAAGCTGAAATAAGACACACGGCAGTATTATGGCAGCGGGACCATGGGTAGTGAACATATGTGCTGGATCACGTCTGTCAGATTACCTTTGGGTCCACTGCAGTAGGCGACTGCTCAAGCTGGGTCTTTGTATTGGAGGCCCAAATTGAGAGTTTGGAAAGCTGTTCTTGGTACAAAGACAAATCCCTGAGGAGATCCTCGATTTGTCTCTGCTTCTCAGGAAGATCAGTGGACACCTTTGGAGGAATAAGAAGACATTTAGAGCTTTTCGGTAAATCACAGGAGAGGGAATCTTACAAAGACCTGTCTAATTCATACTAGTTTAAATCAAGGAGACATAAAAATATTAGAACAATAGGATATAAGGTCACACTTTACAATAAGGTTTCATTAGTTAATATGTTTACTAACATGAACTAATTACGAATAATACTTGTATAGCATTTGTTATTCATAGTTCAACATTTACTAATGCATTATTAACATCCAAATTCAAGTTTGTTAACGCCCTGGGAGTTAACATGAACTAACACTCATCAACTGTATTTTCATTAACTAACGTTAACTAACATGAACATATACTGTAATCAATATATTGTTCATTGTTTGTTCACGATGCATTAGTTAGCATTAATTAATACAACCTAATTGTAAAGTGTTACCGAAGATAATAAACAAAACACTCTTCATAAAGGATACAAGACTAAATGTTTCTCATCAAGGACATACAAGTTTTTTTTGGACGTCTACGTTACAAAATATTAAAAATTAAATGCTTGAGAGGGATATTGTAAATAAATTGGACTAATAAAGCAGATACTGACTTAAGCTCTGTGTGATTGGCATCATAGACAACAAGTCAATCCTTTTTCATATATTCTTAACAATATATCAAACAAGACTAAGCATTTTATGACACAATTTCATGTTATTTATGTGTTTTATTACATTTTCCTAGTTTAATGTGAATCCGGACCTGGGGGACCAGAAGCGCTACGCTAGTGACTGTTTAACTTAATGAGTTATATTGTACACAGAGTTATTCTGTACTTACGTTCGCAACTTTAAGTCCGTAATACAAAATCTAAATCACAGGTAAAAGTTCATCTCAGATTGCTGACATAATCTTACTATGAGTGCTCCAGTCAGAACTTCCATTAGCAGTATTTTGCTTAGGATCACACACACTGCATGTACATGTTGCGGTATACACAATAAAATAAACAAAAATCGGTTGAGAATTTAGTCTACGTTAACGATATATACACCGTCATACAGCCCTATATTCACCTATTGGCTTCCATAGTCCATGCTAGTAGCTGTTAGCTAATCTTGCACATCTACGATAACTTAAATCGCACAATTAAATCATAATGCCCTCATTAGGCCGTTAACAAAAACGGCACTAGCGGTAATAATGCCAAGGTCACAATATCATTGAATTTAATGGGCCTAAAAGATCAAACCGTGGAGAAGGAAGGAAATGATTTTGATTACCTTCGCCCAGCGCATGTTGATAACCTTTAGTTGCTTCTCCAATGGTTTGACTTTATCAGCGGGGAGAGATGAGCCTTTGCTGTTGATCTGATGAAGAGTTTGCTTCCTGCTCGGCAGTTGCACCACCCGGGCCTGAAGATTTTCACACACACACACAAAAACACATTAATTATACGCTTATCTTTGTGACTCATTTTTGGTGATTCGCCTCATGGGAGAATTTTAATTTTTGAGGGGACATATTATGCCCCGTTTTTGTAAGATGAAAAACAAAGTCTCTGGTGTCCCCAGATTGTGTCTGTAAAGTTTCAGCTCAAAATACCTCACAGATCATTTATTATTGCTTGTCAAATTTGTCCCTATTTGAGTCTGATCAAAGACTAACCTAAACTATGGTGTCACTTACAATTTCATTGGCTCCCTAGGATGTGTCACTAACTGAATAATTCATAAATACTTTGTTTCAGACTAAACCATTTTTATGGAGAGGTAAAGAGCAGATATTTGGACAACCTACTTCATCAAATTGCATGTTTCTGTGGTTTTCTATAAATATAAAATAAAACAGGGGCCTATATAGTACTGATAAAACTTAGTGGGGCCCCCTGGCCAAACATAATTGTCCCCACCATTTACCCCACTAGCAACAGCTCTGACTAGCATCCTCCAGAAACAGCGTTGAACTGATTGGTGAAGTAGACTGAAATAAAACATATTTAGTACAAATATATAATACTTTTCGCAACATCCTTCATTCCTTTCACAAAAATGTAATTCAACCAATCCTCAGTGGTTCACATGGTACAACAGTCCAACAACAGAAAATGTTTACATTTACATTTAGCAGACACTTCTGTCCAAAGCAACTTAAAATTGAGAAGACATTCAGCAAATCATCACGAAGAGGCGGTACACACAGGAAGTGCTAATTATACAAAGGAACTGTTAGTGCTCAGAGAATTAAATGCTAGAGTAGGGGAGTGTTGTTGTTTTTTTTTTTGTCAAGCCCACTCACCTGTGTGAAGTACACTTCATAAATACATAGTGATTTGTGTGTGTGTGTAAGAATGTGTCTGGTGCAAATGTGCAAAAACTGGTGCAGCAGAGTGTGCTTTCTACAGGTGGTTTGTAAAGCCCACTCACCATATGCAATGTTATACTTTTTTTTTCTGGTCATATATTGTAAATCTCAAGCAGCCAGATTAAAAGAAAACTGTAAGAAAACATGCAGATTAAGGGCTAATATAAAAGGTCCCATGAAAATAAAATAAAGTTTTTTAGATGTTAGTATCAGTATTGTTAGTTTTTAGCATATCTATAAGATAGTGTGCTCCAAAACAGTGACAAAATTCGCGTTTAGAAGATATAAAACTGGTATAAACATGTAAAGCTTGTCACTTCCGCCTAAATGGATCAACAGTTTTATTCACATCACCTCATACTTCAGTTTCTCATCAAATCTTGACCAACAAAACACTCTGTAGTGTCTGACATGCCCCGGCCCCTTCAAGACGCGTCTTATTTGCTTTCCATTCGATGCGCTTGATTTGAACCACTCTCACTGGCAGAGCTGTGGTAAAACAAATTACTATTTGCTGTTTTTTAAAAAGAGGAGGAGCTACACTTTGTCCCACCCTCTCTTTATGTTTCTGTTAAGATTACGGCAAACATTGAATAAAAAAATGCACATTTCAGAGCACTTTACGGGACCTTTAAATAATAAGATCCTACTGTATGTCATTACGTGATGGAAATTTAACGGTGCATTTTTCTACATGCTTGCAGAAAAAGGTTTATTAAAACAAAATAACTGGGATGCTCTTTTTCACATTTTTGTGAACTGGTTCATGCACCAGGGACACAATTATAACCCCTAAGCATAGAAAAAGTCAGAATATCATGATATGTCGCTTTTAATATGTAGCTAAAAGCAACATTTCCCCCCATCGTGTGAGCTAATAGTATCTCCTATTTTAATAAAAAGTGATTTGTACCTTCACTTTTTCTAATGTTGCACTGAGCTGTTCCTTGCGACCCGCTTCCACAGGAAGTGCAGCCACAGCCTCCGCATCATCCAGCCAGGACTGAAACTCCCCCATGTCTTCATTTAACTCGGCGAGAAGCATTTTTGCACCTGCAGACCTAAAACACGCAGCAGCCGTATTTATGCATTCCATCAAAATAAGGACAAAAGAGGGCAATTATGTAGGTGTTTTGCTGCTCAAATTGAATTATGCTAAGATATTCAAACATGCGTGGCATCTCGCACGAAGCTGCATCCTGCATTTTTTTTGTACACACCGTCTCTTGATCTCAGTGAGCTGGTTGGACACTTTGGCCCAGCGGGAGTTGATTGAGGCGAGCTGCTGTTTAATGTGGTCCCTGTCGTCTTTACTGCACTGTGGACTCAGATCAGTCCCAAGAGCATTGAGTCCCTTCACTGCTGCTTCCTGCTTCTCCAAACCCGCCTGGAGCTCCTGGGAAAGCAGAATAATGGCACAGTATAGATGGCCTGAAAACTAATCTAGCATGACTTATTGCCTGTTGAAAAAAAATCTGCCAACACTTCCTATGAAGCTGGTATATAATGTTTTATTATTATAAATCATTATTATTTATAGTATAATATATTTTTATACATATTATATTATATTATGTTATATTATAATGATATAACTGTAACATTTATGATTACCTTGAGGTGGTCTCTATTATGTATGGGGTCTTATAGTAAAACAGATATTATAATAAATTTGTATACGTATTCTATTCTATTCTATTCTATTATATTATATTATATCATATTAAAATTATATAACTGTACCATTTATGATTACCTTGAGGTGGTTTCTATTATTTATGGGGTCTTGTTCATACTTCAAAATCATCCTCTCAGCATCTGTGAGCCAGTTGTCCAGCGTTTTCAGCTCCTCATTAAATTTCTTGGCTTTTTCAAGGTGTCTTGAGTAAAATCAGAGAGAAAAGATGCAGAATGTATTTAAAATACAAAGCAATGCTCTGATTTAAATGAATATTAGTTAGATTACAACGCTTGTGTATATATTCATTTTCTGCAAAGCAATTTAGCTTTTTTTTACTACAGATTGTTTGTGTTAACTGGAATTAAATATAAACTGAATTTGATTAAATATGAAAACGAAATAAAATGAAAAGGCATTTTCCTTTGGAACGAGCTCAATATAAATTAGCTTAAGTTTAAGCACTACAACTAAACAAATTACAAAATAAAATCTTACAAAGTAAAAGTTTTTGACATAATATATGTGTGTGTACTGTATATTTATTATGTAATGTAATGTGTGTATTCATATAGCGCAGTTATCGTGTATGGCCATACACCAAAAGCGCTTCACAATCATGAGGGGGTCTTCTCCACACCACCACCATGATGAGTAAGGGCCGATGGAGGGAATTTGGCCAGGACACCGAGGCTACACCCCTACGAGAAGTGCCATGGGATTTTTAATGACCAGAGAGTCAGGACCTCGGTTTAACGTCTCATCCGAAAGATGGCACTCACTGACAGTATAGTGTCCCCTTCAACTTATTGGGGCATTAGGACTCACACAGACCACAGGTTGAGCGCCTCCTGCTGGCCTCACTAACACCACTTCCAACAGCAAGTTTTCCCATGTGGTCTCCCATCAAGGTACTGACCAGGCTCAGCCCTGCTTAGCTTCAGTGAGTAACCGGTCTTGGGCTGCAGGGTGATATGGCTGTATTTATTTATATTTATTTTTATATATATATAAATCTATGTAAAAATGTATGTCTGTGTGTTACATATACATAATAAATATACTGTATATAACACACATACACATCTTATGTCAAAACAAACTTTTTTATTTTGGATGTGATTCATCATAATTAATCTTTGACGGGCACAAAAAAATTATTAAAATGAAAATTGAATTAAAAAAAAATTACATATCATATGAATATTATAAACAAGTATATTATACAAGTATAATAACACTACCAAAATAAAACTGTTTTGCAAAATCAATGTAAAAAAGAATGATCTAAAGCATCAAGACAGCAGTACAAAAGCACACTCAGCAAAATATAGATGAATAATTATCAGATTTTTTTTTAATCAATACCCCACACCCCTATTATTGACTCCTATAAGTGCTAAGGCAGATTTCATCAGTGTACCATCATTCATGCTTACTTAAGTCTTTCCTGGTAGAGCATTTTAAGGTTTTCCCAGTTGGTCCTGAGCAGCTGAACTAGTAAACCCTCCTCAGGTTGAGATGCACCTCTGCCAACAGCCTCCGCCACGGGACCCTCCAGTTTATCCAGGTTAACTTTAACCTCCTAAACCACATGTGCCACAACCAATTAAAGCATTTTCATTATTTTTACTGCTGCTTCAACAGTGTGTGTTGTGTGTGTGTGTGTGTGTGTGTGCGTGCGTGCGTGCGTGCGTGCGTGCGTGCGTGCGTGCGTGCGTGCGTGCGTGCGTGCGTGTGTGTGTGTAAAACAATGTGTGTTCATGAGTAAATCAATAATAGACTGACAAGGCTGACAGATAGAAAAAAAATGCATGAGCTAATAAAATATCACGTGTAGAAATGAGCCGTGGTTTATGATGTGACCTTAAGGCACTTCTCTTGTTGGGGAAGGTTGATGAAAGCAGTAGACCAGCGCTCGGGAGAGTTCAGCAGAGCCTCATTCTCAGAGATACACTGCAGCAGAAACTGCAGCTCCTGAACATACAAGGATGGAGAAGAAATGGGTCTCAATCAATCTGCTTATTTTACTTGGAGAAAGAAAAAAACAAAATAATTCTGTGTTAATTAAATTCTGTGTTAACTTCTATTTCAGTATGTGGATGTACTTTCAATTGAAACAGAATTTTGAGTAGGAGCAGGGCTTTCATTTTGTGGATCATTCCCTCGATAAGAAGTGCGTGGTTAAGAAAACTCTATCTAAGCCAACAGAAAAAAATAAATAATAATTATTGCAAAAAAGCTATAATAAAAAAAAATAAAAAAATAAAAAAATAAATAAGAACCACTAATCCAAAAAGTGGGACATTTTTTTGTGGATTAACTTTCACGGATTAATAGTTTTCCTAAAGAATAACAATGTGCGCTAGAATAATAAACATTGCAAATTTTGATTTCACAAGGACTTTAATCTTTTAATTTAAGCAAGAAAATATGTGATTTTACCACATTACTATATTGTAAAAACTACGATATTGTTAATTTGTTTAACACTACCATTTAAAACTCTGACAGAAAGCAGGTGTAAAGAAATGTAAATGATCAGTGAACATTAAATACATTTATAATGTTACAAAAAATAAAATTCACAACTTTCTGTTTCAGGGGTTTTCAATCTTGTAGATGACCTTGACCTTCAAATGTGACTATTCTCGTTCAAGGAATTCCATCCTAAATTATAAAACAATTTATTTATATATTTTGCACAAGGATGTCATGTATACTATGAAAAAAATATTTAATTAATATTATTAATAATAATTCAAATTATTAGCAAAATAAAAATTTTTCTATAATGCTACATTTTGGCCTTTTTTAATACTCGTTATAGTACTGTATTTCTTGTATTAATCACATTTACTATTCATTTAAATCTATTTTTTTCAATATTTTTTTTTAGGGTTTTTCACCTTTTTTATTGAGATAGGATTGTGGAGGACAGACAGGAAAGCATTGGGAGCAGAGAGAGGGGAAGGGTCGTCATAGGACCTTGAGCTGGGAATCGAACTTGGGTTGCCGTGAGCACCATGGTGCTATATGTTGGCACACTTAACCACTAGGCTATTGGCGCTGACATTTGAATCTATTTTAGTAATTAAATTCATAGCACCCAGTGTGAAACTCAGTGTAAAAGGGATAGTTCACCCAAAAATGAATATTTACTCATTATTTATAAACCTTCATGAGCTTCTATATTCTGTTGAACATAAAATATGACATTTTGAAGAAAGCTGAAAAATAACCAAATTCAACCATTGAAAACCATCCATAGCAGGACAAAAAAACAAACTATTGAAGTCAATGATTTCTTCAAAATATCTTATTTTGTGTTCAACAGAAGAAAGACACTCAAAGGGTTGGGATGGATGGATGGATGAATCTATCTATCTATCTATCTATCTATCTATCTATCTATCTATCTATC
>CAIGQV010016298.1:1923724-1933746 GCA_903798115.1 Danio jaintianensis | reverse complement strand
TACTATCGATCTGTCCATCTATCAATCCATCCATGCATCCATTCTACCATCGATCTGTCCATCTATCCATCCATCCATGCAACCATTCTTCCATCGATCTGTCCATTTATCCATCCATCCATTCTTCCATCAATTTGTCAATCTATACAGTACATATCTATTTACCATTCCATCCATCCATCCATTCAACCATTGAAAACCATCCATAGCAGGACAAAAAACACTATTGAAGTCAATGATTTCTTCAAAATATCTTATTTTGTGTTCAACAGAAGAAAGACACTCAAAAGGTTGTGAAAGGATGAGTAAATGATGACAGAATTTTCAGTTTTGGGTGAACTATCCCTTTAAAAAAAAAGCAGACTTACTATTTATTTACTTATCTATTTATTTTTAAGCATTATTATAATTTTTCTTATTATTACTTTTGCTCTTAAAAATTGTTGTATCTAATTATTTGGTTAATGATTAATTAACCTATTTGCTATTATTGTTTATGATTTGCTTCTCTAGTACATTTATACTATAATCCATGGCACATTCTTTGTAAAACTTGCCTCTGAATCTATATCTGGAAACACATTGTACATTAATCCTGATAACTTTAAAATAAACCTGTCAAAAAAAAAAAAAAGCAGACTTACGCTTTTGTGGCGCACTCGAGTGATCTTAACGTCTAGCTCCGCCCATCGTTTTTTGACAGGCAGGAGACGGGGCTCCACCAATTTGCTAGCTCCGCTCTCTGAAAGCACACGGCCCAATCCACGCAAATCCTCTAGCTTGGGCCGCTGCTGGTCAATCTCATATCCAACTGCCTGGTGGAGAACATACATACACAGTCCTAAAATATTCATACACTTGTTAAGATGGAAGCAGAGGGGCTCACACAGTAAGTACTTTTTAAAAAAACATCCCTGGGGTGAAGAACTTTGAAGAAGCTAAAATATACGAGCATAAATAGTAATTAGTGGAGAAAGTTTCACCCTCACTTTCACTCTGGGCTCCTCCGGGGGATCTGGAAGCTCTCGTATGGTTTTCTCAATTCTGTCCAGCCACTGCATCATGTCATCGGTTTTCTTGCAAAACTGATACCACTGCGGTGCGAGAGCCAGAGCCTTCTTCTTTCTCAGGGCTCTCAGATTCTGTGAATAGAAGAATCAGTAGATTAAAACACATTATGATACGCTGATGTGAATGGATCAAGCAAAACATGAATCAAACCATACACTAAAATTACTTGCCACTGATAGAAACCACTCTAGAAATGAATGCCATCCCTGAATGTAATTTTTTTAATCTATATATTTCAAAACAAGGTACTTTGCAAGTATTCAGTGACAAAGGTATTTTCACTTTTAGTTTTTATTTATTGATCTGTTTATTAAACTTTTACAGAAATAACAGGTTTTACAGAAAAATAGAAACAAATATTATTCCCAACCTTCCCCATAAACAAAATGAAATTACAATTACACACACACAAAAAAAAAATATATATATACAGTAATTAGAAAATACTTATTTTTATTTTATATATATATATACACACACACACACACACATACATACATATATATATACACACATATATACACACACACACACACACATACACACACACACATATATATATGTATATGTCCTTTTGTTCCTGTTTTGTACACATATACATATATGGGTTGGGGTGAATTCTTCAATTAAACAATTCCCCGGGCTGTAGTTTTGACCATGTTTCCAACCGACCAGAACAGAAGCTTCTCATTTTTATTCCAAATTTGACTGGGTCTCTGACTTGAATCTTAAAGCAGCAGTTCGACCTTACACTGACCTTATGATTATCTTTAATGCCAGATGACTTTACTAGTACAGGGTTTCATTTCAGAAATACCTAATCCTAAAATCTGACTGTGCTATGGATGTCCTTTCAGAACCAACAAAAGAAGCTGATCCCAGAAACATTTCATATTCTATATCTATATTCTAAATCACACAGAATCAACTTGTACTTGTTTTACTTGTCACTGTACAATTGTTTTAGGCATAGATTAATTCTTCAAGCAAGAAAGAAAATCTATTGGGGTGAGATAAATTCAATTAATTTATTATCAAATTTTTAAGGAATATTTGTCATTAGTTATTAGTAAAGTATAATCAACCTTGCATTTTCATAAAATGACATACAGTTGAAGTCAAAATGATTAGCCCTCCTGGGTTTTTATTTTTATTTTTTATATTTCCCAAATGATGTTTAACAGAGCAAGGAAATTTTCACAGTTTTTCCTATACTATTTTTTCTTCTGGAGAAAGTCTGATTTGTTTTATTTCGTCTAGAATGAAAACAGTTTTTAATTTTTTTTTTAGAAGCATTTTAAGGTCAATATTATTAAGCAATATTTTTTTTTAGATATTCTAGTCTACAGAACAAACCATCGTTATACAATGACTTGCCTAATTACCCTGACTTGCCTAGTTAACCTGATTAACCCAGTTAAGTCTTTAAATTGCACTTTAAGCTGAATACTAGTATCTTGAAAAATATCTAGTAAAATATTATGTACTGTCATCATGGCAAAGATAAAAGAAATCAGTTATTATAACTGAGTTATTAAAACTATTATGTTTAAAAATATGTTGAAAAAAAATATTTCCATTAAACAGAAATTGGGAAAAAAATATATATACAGAGGGGCTAATAATTCAGGAGGGCTAATAATTCTGACTTCAACTGTACATGTTTGCCACAGTTGTCCTTGGTTTGTACTTGAACACACATTCAAACTGACATGTTATGAGCCTAATGTCAAGAGCTTGTAAAAGAGTTGCTCTGGCTGTATTTTCCAATAAAGCATGTACTTGACATGTGTCACCCGCTCAGCAATTACCTTTAGAGTGTCATATTTGTCATGGAGAAGGTTGTGCTTCTCTCGGACAGCCTCTCTTTTCTCTCCGCCTGGAGTTCTCTTGAGGAGATTCTCCCCTTTTAGGAACAGTTCATTTAGAGCCTCCTCGTCTATAGTCTGCAAACAAACATCATTTGAAAATGATCAAATTCTGTCTGTCTGTCTGTCTGTCTGTCTTATCCATTATTCTCTTTATCGTCTATCAATCTATAACTGCATCTCTCCATCCAGCCATCTATCCATGCATCCATTTTTCTGTCTGTCTATCTAAATACTGTATCAATCCATCAGTGCATCCATCCATGTTATCATCGATCAATATATAACTGTATCTATCCATATCATTCTATCTGTCCATCCATCCATCCATCCATCCATCCATCCATCCATCCATCCATCCATCATTCACTATCTATCAACATATAACTGTATCTATCCATCCATCTATCCAGCCATACATCATTCTCTTTATCATCTATCAATATATAACTGTATCTATCTATCAATATATAACTGTATCTATCTATCTATCTATCTATCTATCTATCTATCTATCTATCTATCTATCTATCTATCTATCTATCTATCTATCTATCTATCTATCTATCTATCTATCTATCTATCTATCTATTTGTCAATCAACATCTATCTGTCATGCTGTCCTTCCTTCCATCCATCCCTCCATCATTCACTTTATCATCGATAAATATATAACTGTATCTATTAATCCATCTATCTCTTTGTCAATCAACATATCTATATGTCATTCTGTCCTTCCATCCATCCATCCATCCATCCATCATCCCTCTCTTTATCATTATCAATCTATCAGTGCATTTATTCATCCATTCATCATTTTTCTTTATCAAATATCAATCTCTAACTGCATTTATCAATCTATCATCCATGCATCCATCTGCCTGTCTGTCTATCTACACATCTGTCATTCTGTCCGTCCATCCATCCATCCATCCATCCCTTTACCATCTATCAATCTATCAGTGCACCCATTTATCCATCCATCTCTTTACCATCTATCAGTCTATCAATGCATCCATCCATCCATCCCTCCATCATTCTCTTTATCATCTATTAATCTATAACAGCATCTATCCATCCACACATCCATTCATCCATTAATCTGTCTGTCTATCTACATATCTATTTGCCATTCCATCCATCCATCCATCCATCCATATCTTTAACATCTATCAATCTATCAGTGCATCCATCCATCCTTCCATCATTCTTATTATCTATTAATCTATAACAGCATCTATCCATCCATCCACGCATCCATTAATCAGTCGTTCTGTCCATCTATTTACATATCTATTTGCCATTCCATCCATCCATCTCTTTACCATCTATCAATCTGTCAGTTATATTATATTAATATAAAGTACAACCACATCTATTGATCCATCCAAGCATCCATTCTTCTATCGATTGGTCCATCTATCCATCCATCCACGCATCCACGTCGATCTGTCCATAGCTACAGTACATATCTATTTGCCATCAATCCATCCATCCATCCATCCTTATGTCTATGCGATAGATGTAGGGAATGCAATGATGTACTGTGCCAGCATTTGTTACTCATGAACCAGACCCACTCACTGAAACTCATTACGTTTCTTGTCATGAGATCCTTACGATAAAGCTCGGAGCCTTTCGCAGGCCGCGCCGTTCCAATGACTGAAATTAATTTTAGCCAAAGAAACAGCTGAGAGTATTTTCTTACCGCATCCTCCAGGAAATCTTCCTCTTTTAGACTTTCACCTAATTTAATCTCCTCGTCCAGCACCTGGAGCCATATATTAGCCTGTCTGTGGTACTCGTCTAACTCTTGGGAGGAGGCCTGGAAGAAAATATGATCAAATATATTCAAATCCAATTATATTCATAGAAAGAAAATCTATTTTCTAAGTGGTATAATAAGACAATGTCACTAACGAATTTAGCTTCAGCAGAGAGAGAAATCAGATTCAAATTCACTTTTGTTGTATGTCCTTGTTAGTTTGAAATATGTGAAACTGCTCAGAATGCAGATAAACCCTTACAATTTCAAGGTGGTGATATGTAAACAACTAAAAAAAAAAATACTTTTGCTACTAACCAGTGTGTTTATAATTATGAAAATACATTCAAATTATATGATAAGAAGTATCAGTTTGGATATTAAGCCACATTCTTATCTTCTGGGAAAAATAATGTGAATTCTGTGCATATATACACACAAAAACGCTTGGTTTTCATAACCCAACATTGGGTCAAATATGGACAAAACCAATGTTGGGTTATGAAAACCAAGCGTTTTTGTGTGTATATATGCACAGAATTCACATTATTTTTTTAAAATTTTTCCTTATTTAAAAAAAAAAAAAAATTAACCCAATGATTGGGTTTGTCCATATTTGAATCTAAAGTTGGGTTACAACAATGCAGCAGTTTTTTAGAGTGTATGCATATATCAGACATGCAGCTTTTCATAGCATTACCTGTCCCATTAAAATCCTTCTTGCGACTATGTCAAAACGTTGGTTGAGCTGTTCAAGCTTTGGTTTCACTTGAGCTTTACAATGTTCCCCTCTGTTCTTTATAAGATCCTCTGCTAGAACCTGCACAGCTTCAACTTTCCCCTTCATCTCTTCCAACTCCATTCGCAAACCCTGAACATTCATAAAAAAAACTTCAGATCAGTTATGATATATTTTGAATATATACTATAAATCCAATAAATTCATAGGTGTTGCGAAACAAATGTAACAAACTTGACAAGTAAAGACTCAAATAAAAGAACATAATTAAGTTGCACTGACTAAAAAAATAAGTCATGAGAATTAGAAAAATTAAGTAGTGGTAACTAGAAAAACATAAGTTGCAGTAACTAGAACAATTAGATGGTGGTAAATACAAAAATAAAGTTATGAGAACTAGAATAATTAGAAAATGTAAGTTGTGCTAACTACAAAAATTAAGTTATGAGAACTTTTCTAATCACTAAAACTTAATTTTTCTAGTGACTGCAACTTATTTTTTTCTATTTATTACAACTTAATATGTCTAGTTCCTACAACTTAATTTTCTAGTTCTCATAACTTAATTTTGTAGTTCCTATAACATATTTTTTCTAGTTACTGCAACGTAATTAAAGTTAACATTAACAAAGATTAAAGATTGTAATGCTGAACAAAGTCATTGTTCTCTTTTAGTTCATGTTAACTAATGCATTAACTAACATGTTAATATATATGTTCAGTTATTATTAAAAAATAAGTAATGCTTAACAAATGTATTGTTCGTCGTTGCTTCATGTTAACTAATGCCCTAACTAACATTAACTGATACAAACTTATTGTAAAGCGTTACCGAATATTTTGGTAGTAAGTAGCAAAAGATTATTATATTTAATGTATAGATGGTAGTGATGAATGATGATCTGTATTATAAATCTAAAATACAATTTTTTGGCCATCTGTCTGTTTTGTTCTCCTTAATGGCTTAATCTAGAGTTTTATTTGCTGCAAATTGCCTCCAATTAATGAGCCATCAAAACATTATTGCCAAAGAAAGATGGATAACTTTCCGTTTAATTTGATGCAAAAGTATGGCTGCATAAAAACAGAGAACATTCGGCTGTGAAGTGCAAAAGCTCATTGTGAGTGTCTGAAGACCTTTATAACGTGCTCAATGCAACCCTGGCTGTCCATCTCATCCAGCTTCTCTTCTGCACGATCCATCCAGGTATTGATCTGAGAAATGTTCTGCTCAAGTGTTTTCATTTGACTTTGATAATCCTGCATGACAGATGGAGATACTGTACGTTTACATTCGGCTTCGCTGATTAGCACAAGGAAATATGCTCCATAACAGGCTGTGAAATTACAGTAGATGCCACATTAAATAATTTTTAACCCAAAATGAACATTCTGTCGCTATTTGCTCACTGTTGTGTTGTTACAAACATGTCATGTTCAAAAACAGTGAAACATACAGCTTTGGAAAGTGCTTCAGTTTTTTTTGGTTCTCTGGATGGCCATTAACAGATATGTTATATTATATACATACTAATAGGGTTTCTTTGAAACTTCAGATGAGAGTAGTATCATATGCAGAAATGGCAACAGGACAATATAAAATACTAACTGACTACCAAACAAAAATAAAAGTATTGTCATTAAGAGATTTTTTGTGCATAAATCTTAACTTAATATATAGTATAAGTACATATATTTTCCAATATTTAAAGTCATATTCATTCATTCATTCATTCATTCATTCATTCATTCATTCATTCATTCATTTTCCTTTGGCTTAGTCCCTTATTTATCAGGAGTCGCCACAGCGGAATGAACCGCCAACTATTCCGGCATATGTTTTACGCAGCGGATGCCCTTCCAGCCGCAACCTAGTACTAGAAAACACCCATACACTCTCACATTCACACACACTTATACACTATGGCCAATTTAGTACATCCAATTCACCTATAGCGCATGCCTTTGGACTGTGGGGGAAATCGAAGCACCTGGAGGAAACCCACGCGAACACGGGGAGAATATTAAATGCCAACTGGCCCAGCCGGGACTCAAACCAGTGACCTTCTTGCTGTGAGGTGACAATGCTAACCACTGAGCCATCGTGCCACCTGTCATATTTACATATAGTTTTATTAAACTCGGACATACACTGTGAAACATGAAAACTTTAGTCTTTCTTCAACTGTATGCGAAAAATCATGAAACATTTTCCTAAATAAGACATAAATAAGGTTGATATAAGTAAGAAAACAATAACAGAATTTTTATTTTGTGCATTATTTTCCTTTAATCCTTTCATTTTACCTTTAAGGCTAAGCCTCATCTCTTGACATATTGTCCCCAAAATATTTACAGTTATTTACAAAGCAGAATAAGTAGAAAACATAGTCAAAAAGATAGAAGATGAGATAAATGATGTGCAAACGGCAAGCAGTAGAGAGGGTAATAAAGAAGAGCAGGAGATAAATGTGCTTTAAAGTTTCATAACATTATTGCCGCCTCCAGAAATGGCCATCTGGATTTAAAAGAACAATATGGAGATGCGAAATTGAAAGGAAATGAATTTAGCCTTGTAGGGCACATTTAGCTCAAGAACTATTTTGCCTACAATGAAATGACTCAGAGCTGGGTCAGACGGTTGCTACGAAGCGGTTGTTGCTCACCAGCAGGAGTTTGAGCCACTGTTCGCTCCGTGACGTCACCGCGATCCAGTTGCAGTTCAGCAGACTGACCTTGTCATCAATCAGGTTCTCTTGGCTATGAAGTAAACCCTTCAGGGTCTCTGCCAACTCCCTCACCAGTTTCAACTGTGGCTTATGACGCTCAGTGTCCTCCTGCGCTGCCTGGGTAGGAAAAAATAAATTATGTTTAAAAAGGCTGTTTTGAGCTTTTCCTTTAAAATAAGTGGATAGTTCATCCAAAAATGTAAATTTACTCATTATTTACAAATCCTCAAGTGGTTCCAAACCTATATGAGTTTCCTATTTTTTCTGTTGAACACTAAAGAAGATATTTTGAAGAAAACCGGTAACCATTGACTTCAATAGTAGGAAAAAAAAATACTATGGAACTCAGTGGTTACAGGTTTTTGAACATTTTCAAAATATCTTCTTTTGTGTTTTACCAAAGAAAGAAACTCATAAAGGTTTGAAACAAGTGAAGGGTGAGTAAATGACGACAGAAAATTCATTTATGGGTGAGCTATCCCTTTAACATTGTTAGCAAACTACCAATTCAGGTGTGGTTTAACACCATTGTGAAGGAATGGTTGATACAAACAATTCATGTATGAAATAGCATGTCAGAAAGCTGAAGAAAAGAACATAAATGGTGAGTAAATGATAACTAGACTGTTGTTTTATGGAGTAACTATTCCTTTAACAACCAGCAAATACTTGAACAAAGCTGCTGAAATAAAAGCAGTTATATTACTCTATATAATCAGTAAAACTACCGATTTAGGTGTGGTTTAGCACCCTTTTTTGAAGGAATGGTTGATACAAACAATCCGTGTATGGAATAGATTGGCAGAAAGTTGAAGAAAAGAAAGTTATAAGTGCATTTACTATCATTTTCTGAGATAATTCCTTGTTTTAGACATCAACAAAGCTGCTGAAATTAAACCAGTTATGTTACTGTACACTGTAAAAATTGATTAGTTACTTTACTTAAAAAAAGTGAGTAAGCCTTAACTTAACTCAAGTTAAGTTGACTTAACTTATTTTTTTTATAATTATGCATAGTTCATTTACTTAATTTTAAGACAGCAGGTTTACTTACTTTTTAAATAGTCAACTAATCACTTTAAAAGTATTAAGTTTACTCACTTTTGTCTTACATTTAGGTGTGGTTTGACACCATTTTAGAAAGAAGTAGTTAATCCAAACAAATCATATATGAAAAAGAATGTCAGAAAGTTGAAAAAAAGAAACTTATAAGAGCACTAAGGTCAGCGAATGATAACAAAACTATACATTTTATGGGATAACTATTACTTCAATGACTAGCAAATAGTTTTAGACAAAGCTGCTGAAATGTAAGCTGTTGAGTATTCATTCACCTTTGCCCAAGCCAACTCAGCATCCAAATCACTTGGCATCCCCTCCACTGATGAGCGGCGCGTCAGTTCCCCATCAGTAGTGGCCAGCCATTCGGTCAGACTGTTCATCTCCTTTCTAAACTTCCTCAGTAACTTTAAAATCTTTTCCAATTCCTGCTTTCCTTCTGTTACCTGCACAAAGAAAAAAAAAAAGATGTTTGATCAATTAATGACAAATCAAAAAGCTCTAACAAAAAAGTGTTCGAAATGAATGGCAACTCCTCTAACAGAGCACAGCAGTTGGGTTAAGGAAGTAAACTCATTCTTTTTCTCCATAGGGAACTTATTTTTAACAATAACCAATAAAACTCTAATGAAATACCTGTTGTGAGCTCTGAGGTTGCTAATTGGTTGTATATGGTTTTATTGAACCCATCTGTTTCCTTTAATTCAACATAGCAGAACTGAAAAATTAATAAGAACTACACTCGAATGAATGAATGAATGAATGAATGAATGAATGAATGAATGAATGAA
>CAIGQV010016298.1:1906376-1920982 GCA_903798115.1 Danio jaintianensis | reverse complement strand
ACCAACAAAAGAACCAACGAACGAACGACCCAATCAACGAAAGAACGGACGTACCAATGAACGAACCAACGAACGAACCAACGAACGAACCAACGAACAAACCAACAAACAAACCAACGAGCAAACCAACGAGCAAACCAACGAACAAACCAACGAGCGTACCAACGAATGAACCAAAGAACGTAAGGGTTGCAAATCCCATTCATTAAAGTAAAGCTGTTAAAAGATTTCTATGTAGTGGTCTAATGAATGAACGATTTAATTAATTGATTAATTAATTAATGAATAATTAATTATGAGGAGAGCAAAACAAAAATCAATTAATCTGAGTTTAAAAAATGTGAATGTACTATATAGCAGTTTGAAAAACATACAAACAAACCAATGTAAGTGGTGCAAAAATTCACTAAACAAAAATTAAAATAAAAACAAAAACAAATAAATAAAGACTCATAAATACAGCACTAAATACATGTGAGTTAAACAGTATACACAGATTTTTACAAAAATATTTTATTCTAATAATTAAAAACACTAAAGTACACTGTAAATAAATTGTACATACATACATACATACATACATACAGACAGACAAACGGAAGTTTATATGTCCCATCCGTCCCATATGATCACCTGTGCTTCCTGTGGTATCTGCGCAGCGTCTATACCATCTGCTATGTAAGCGGTCAGATGTCGGTCAGTGGTGTTCAGAGAGTCCTGAATGAGACGCAGGGTTTTGTCATTCTCCTGGGCCCAATGCAAGCTCTTCTCCAGCTGCTGGCGCCTTTGTAAAGCCTGTTATTGACATCAGAAAGCGGAAAGAAAAATCTAAACCTGAGGAAAAAATCCAATGAATACACTTAGAGGCCGAGCTGCAGCGCTACAGCCCAATCATCTGAAGCTCCTACCCTTTGCATCAGTTCATCCCAGCGTGTGTTGTAGTCCTCCACCTTCTTGTGGATGAGTTCATCCAGGACTCGGCCATCCATCAGGGTCTGCGCTAATTCGCGGATCTGGTTACGGTTGTATTCAGGATGCTCTCTAATCATGGTGTCTAAAGACTGCAAAAGGATGAGAAACTGCTGCTTTAATATCAATGAGTTAGTTTCAGTAAAAAAAATTAAATTAAAGATGCTTTCAGATTTGATGATGCAAGATTCAATTG
Organism: Danio jaintianensis; assembly: GCA_903798115.1. Lineage (NCBI taxonomy): Eukaryota > Metazoa > Chordata > Actinopteri > Cypriniformes > Danionidae > Danio > Danio jaintianensis. The sequence goes on along the minus strand of CAIGQV010016298.1, from coordinate 1,919,817 downwards.
TCAGTATGGTTATTTTATCATCAGTGTGTTTTCGCTTGTAGGAAGGGAAAAAAAAATTATATATTTAATATGTTCATTTTTCTACTAGGCAGAAATTGATTCTGTGATAGTTTTCATTGTTCATGAACCTCAGAGATGCACACACCACAAAAATTAAGGCAATATTTTAATAATGTAACTTTTTTGATGTTGGTTAATGACCACATGACATGCAAGCAGAAAGATATACCTTTTGTGTAGATCTTTCCATACGATTTGCTTAAAAGGCATAGTTTAAAAATGAAAATTATGTCATTGTTTACTCATCCTCCCCTTGTCTCAAACCTGTTTGAGTTTCTTCTGTTGAACACAATGGAAGACATACTGAACAATGTTGGAAAAAACAGCCATTGACTTTCTACTTTTTGTTACTACTGTATTTTCCAACATTCTTCAGAATATCTTGTTTTGTGTTTAAGTAGTTTAGAACCACTTAAATGAGATTAAATGCTGAGAAAATGTTACATTTTGGGTGAACTGTCCCTTTCAAATGAAGGAACAAATCAGTAAATTGTGTGCACATGTAACTTTACATACTGTACATGACATACAGTTGAGGTCAAATATTTATTCTTTTTCAAATATCAGTCAAGTGATATTTAATGGATTAAGGAAATTTTCACAGTATTTCCTATAATATGTTTTCTTCTGGAGAAAGGCTTAGTTGTTTTATTCCGGCTAGAATAATATCAGTTTTTAGTTTGTTTAAACCACTTTAACGTCAATATTATTATTCCCCTTAAGCAATATCTTGTTCAGCAGAAGAAATTCATAAACATCCGAGTTTAGAACCATTTGAGTGTGATTAAATGGTGAGATTTAATGTACATTTTTGGGTGAACTATCCCTCTAAAATGAAGGAACAATTAGTAAAGTGTGCGCCTGTAACATACTGTACATGACATTTATGTGACATTTTAACTTATTAACTATGTATATATGTAAGATACATTAACAGGCCTCCACTACATATCTTCAAAAAATAGCTTCCAAAAAAAGAGTGTGTTTATTTTGTTATATATTGCAATTAAACATTGAACTGTTATGTGAAATTTCTTATGAAGAACTCACAAACCCCCAGCAGTTCTTTCACAAACCCTCAGCGGTTTGCAAAAACAGTCTTAGAAGAGATCTCAATAATCATCCGACAAGTATCGGAGACAAAGTGTAAACAGCAATAAGAATGGCATTTAAAGTCGGTCTCTTGCAATATGAAAAAGTAACCTCTAAACAATAAAATTTTCCTACGGGACAATGTGACCTTTCCAAGTCAAACTCTTCCCTAAAATGAAAACAGTGTCATCATTCACTGGCCTCATCTCATTCTAAACCTGTGTGTTCTTACTTTACCATACACTACCTAACAAAAGTCTTGTCGCCTATCCAAGTTTTAGGAACAACAAACAATAACTTGACTTCTAGTTGATCATTTGGTATCAGAAGTGGCTTATATGAAACCCAAAGGCCTCTAGATTACACTTATTTTACTGTGGTTTATAATGTAATGGGCAGCACAAATGTCTTGATACCTCAGGCTGTTGATGTTGCCATCCACTCTGCAGATCTCTCGCACGCCCCCATACTGAATGTAACCCCAAACCATGATTTTTCCTTCACCGACTTGACTGATTTCTGTGAGAACTGTGGGTCCATGTGGGTTCCAATAGGTCTTCTGCAGTATTGTAATCAACAGATGATTCATCGGAAAAATCTACCTTCTGCCACTTTTCCAAATGATCAACTAGAAGTCAAGTTATTATTTGTTACTCTTACAACTGAGATCGACGAAAAGACTTTTGTCAGGTAGTGTATGCTTTCATGCAGAGTGCACTGTAAAAAGCGATTAGTTACTTCACTTTTAAAAAGTGAGTAAACCCATTGCCTTAAAAGCAACAAGTTGATTGTACTTAAAAAGTCAGTAAATCCAATGACTTAACTTTTATAATTATGCATATTTTTTGTTTACCTTATAAGACAATGAGTTTACTCTCTTTTTTAAGTCAACTAATCTCTTTTTACAGTGTGTTACTATAGCACAAAAAAATAAACAATTTTGAACTGCCTGAAACTAGTTGTCAGTAATAATTTCAGCTTTACTTCCACAAACCTACGCACATTTGTAACAAATTTGCATAATGGCAGCCTATGGTTTTAAATGGGTGCCCAGTAGTAATGTCTGCAACCCTTAAAGGGATAGTTTACGCAATAATGAAAATTTACTCAGTTTACTCACCCTAAAGTGGTTCCAAAACTTTATGAGTTTCCGTCTTCTTCTGTAAAAGCTGAAAACTTGTAGCCACTGACTTCCATAGTAGGAAAATCAAATGCTATGGAGGTCAACGGTTACAGGTTTCCAGCATTCTTCAAAATGTCTTATTTTGTGTTCAACAGAAGAAAGAAACTCACAAAGGTTTGAAACAAGTACAGGAAAGTAAATGATGACAAAATTTGCATTTTTGGGTGACATATTTCTTTTAGGCTGGGACATGCGACGCTTTTTGGTCCAAATGTGAACGGATAAAGCCGACGTGAAGCATCAACAGTCAGTTTTTGTTGCTCCTAGTTATTTAACATCAACTTGGTGTGTCTAAAGCTTTAAATGCTCTAGTTGTAGACGAGAACTGGGAAATTTGTGTGAAGAAGATGCTGTTTTCTGCATTTGTGAAAGCAAATTCACTTTGCATGCACTTCCAAATAATTTTAGATTAGATTAGGTTCAACTTTATTGTCATTACACTTGTACAAGTACAAGGCAACAAAATGCAGTTGAGGTCTAACCAGGAGTGCAATAGCAGCAAGTGCAGGATATAAGTTATAAGTACAATTATAGAAAACTATGGGTAATATTTACACGTGGATGTACTATGAATATATAATATACAAGTCGTATTAGCTATAATAAGAGATTTACAAATAGATGAACGTACTGTACAGGTTGCTATTAATAATCAGGAATATGCAAATAGATATGATATAATATATATGTTGTTATTTGTTATAAGCAGGAATTACAAATAGATATGTAAATATATGGGTGGCATGGTGGCTCAGTGGTTAGCACTGTCGCCTCACAGCAAGAAGGTCTCTGGTTCAAGTCCCAGCTGGGCCAGTTAGCATTACTGTGTGGAGTTTGCATGTTCTCCCCGTGTTCGCATAGGTTTCCTCAGGGTTTCCCCCACAGTCCAAAGACATACGATATAGGTGAATTGGATGAACTAAATTGTCCAAAGTGTGTGTGTGTGTGTGTGTGTGTGTGTGTGTGTGTGTGTGTGTGTGTGTGAGAGAATAAGTGTATGGGTGCTTCCCAGTACTGGGTTGTGGCTGGAAGGGCATCCACTGCATAAAACATATGGTGGAATAGTTGGCAGTTCATTCTGCTGTGCCGTACCCTGATAAATAAGGCACTAAGCCGAAGGAAAATGAATGAATGAATTAATGTAGATATGTATATCATACATTTACAAATGTATATGTACAATAACTTGCCCATCTGACCAACTAGAGCAAATTAGACTTTCAGAAAGAAGTGCTTTTAAGAGAACAAATCTTTAAATGAACCATTTAGACACTGTATATTATGAGAATTGTTTTTGAATTTTGAAGGATCTAAACCAATGGGCAATATGCAAGGCAAGTGTTTTTCTGCCACTGAAATGGTTAAAGGTTGATGATGTGACTATTTTCAAGTTCATGAGGTTTCTTTTACAACATCGAAAATGTAACTGTATCAAAATATAGTTCGTTAAATAGACCTAAGACTTCATTTAATTGCTGTTTAAATGTAAGCGACGTCAGGAGCAGCAAGCGAAGATCAATCGAAAATACTGTGGTAAAATAAATGTCCATATTTTAAAGACATGGCGCGGAACAATTGAATTAAATGCAGTGCTACTTGTCTGGTGTGAAAGCCACTACATATCGTATCTCAATCAGGCAGTGAAGATCATTGATTTAAAAAAACAAAGCTCTTAAAGCATTTTTAGTAAGTAAAATTGCTTAAATCATGAACAAATAAGCCAGTGAAACTAAGATGGCTTAAAGCTTTTTTAGAAAAAAAATTAAAAATGTGCTTGTCGTCATTAAATTTACAGCAATAAAGATGATATTATACTTTTAGACAGGATTTACTTTGCAGGATCATATGATGCACAGAGAAAATCAATTTTTCTTAAAAGCAGCGAGTTTATAATGGCTTCAACCAAAAAGCACCTGACCTGCCTTATACAAAATTAAAAGTCCCCGTGCATACACCCCATTGCACGAGACCTCCAAAACAGAATATAGGGGCACACTCACAGTCAAAGCTTCTTCTATTTCCTCTATGCCTCCTTGAAGCCCTTCCGTTTCATCAAGTTTCTTTTCAAGTAGGTCCATCCAGGCATTCTCCAACTCCAAATAAGACAGCAGCTCACACCAGCATGCCCACACTTCCTACAAGAGCCAAAAAAGATGGAGAGACACGTGTGGTTCATCAAACATATTAAGCTGGGCCCAGGTCCTGAGAATTTGATCAAAAGGTTAGAAGTGCGTTAGTGGCTTGAACTAAAAAAGCCTGGCGCTAGCAACATCAAAGTCATGGGTTTGGTTCCCAGGGAACACACACACACACGAGCACACCGATAAAATGTAAACTTTAAAAGGACTTTAGGTTGAAAGCATCTGGCAAATGAATAAATGTCAGTGAACCAGACACTATCTGACTCCCGAGCACAACCCCATCGCTGGCACAATATCAAGCTCACCTCTAAAGTCTTGCATTTTCCATCGAGTCGGCTGCACAGGCGCTGGTAGTTCGAAGTCAAAACATCCAGTTCTGCCTTCAGGGCATCATGGGCCGCGGGAGGAGCCTTTGAAATGAAATTGGTGACTTTATCCGTCAGCAGCTTCACCTTTGTTTCCTTTTGATGGACTTCCTCTTGAGCCCGCTGAGTGGGAGAGAGAGGAGAGGAGATTACAAGAGCATTCAAATCTTTCCTCCAAGGTTAGTGAACATGGGCATCCTCCCGAGCCCCTGTTAAGTTACGCTTGGCACCGGGACAGAGAGAAAACAAGAAAACAGAAAAACAATCCCTGCTGTTGACTGTTGTTGAGCTAAGTCCAAAAAAAGTGCAGCTTTATTTCATTAAACGCACATAGCGGCTGGATCACACCAAGGTGAGAAGCATCCGTGCACCTGTTAGGAAATGAATAGATCTCTGTCGTCTAGGTGTCAGTCTTCCGCTATCACGACAAATGTCTGGGGAAGCTCTCTGACATTTTGTCGTCGGTACAACGTGTTCATTTTTCTTTTCTTTTAAACTTGGCACTTTCTGTGATTGGGGTGCAAATTGGTGTCCCTTGGCTGTTCTTAAAAGCAATAACAGCACAAATCCCACGTTCCCCGGCGAGATTAGAAGTGTTTGGTAAGCTGTTACTGAACATAAAATTAACACAGCATGAAAAGTAGTAAAACAATGTCTGTATTTGCGTTAAAAAGTTGATTTGGGATTGTTACACCTTACTGGTTCTGTTCTTCTTGATGGTATCCAATATACATGTATACCATTGGTATACATTGGTACTATAATAGGAAACTATTAGTATTCCTCATTCTATTTATTGTAAACAGTATAAAAAGGAAAATATATTAAAGAACGCCTGTTTTCAAAAAAAGTGTGCAGGGTCTTTAGTGACCCAAGATATACATGTAATGATTAGCCCTCCTGCAATTTTTTTTCTTTTTCAAATATTTCCCAAATGATGTTCAACAGAACAAGGAATTTTTCACAGTATTTCCTGTAATATTTTTTTCTTCTTCTGGAAAAGGTCTTATTTGTTTTATTTCGGCTAGAATAAAAGCAGTTAAAAAATTTTAAGATCAATATTATTAGTCCCCTTAAGCAATATTTTTTTGATTGTCAACAGAACAAACAACTGTTATACAATGGTTTACCTAATTGCCCTAACTTGCCTAATTAACCTAGTAAAAGCCTTTAAATGTCACTTTAAGCTCAATACTAGTGTCTTGAAAATATCTAGTAAAATATTATGTACTGTCATCATGGCAAAGATAAAAGAAAATAAATCTGTTATTAGAAATGAGTTATTTAAACTATTATGTTTAGAAATGTGCTGAAAAATACCTTTCCGTTAAACAGAAATTGGGAGAAAAAATATACAGGGGGGCGAATAATTCAGGAGGGCTGATAAATCTGCCTTCAACTGTATAAAAGTAAGCCTTGTCAAGTATGGTTTTTATCTTACTCGAAACTGGTCCTCTGCTTTTAACCCATCCAAGTTCACACACATACACACAGATTTTCATTGAGGAGTGAGAGCATACACACACACAAACACACACTGCAAGCATACACCTGGAGCAGTGGGCAGCTATTGCTTCCGGCGCCCGGGGAGCAATTAGGGGTTAGGTGCCTTGCTCAAGGGCACCTTAGCTGGGTATCGAAGACAGAGAAAGCGCAGTTATTCACTCCTCCATCTTCAATTCCTGCTGGGACTGAGAATTGAACCTGCAATTGTCTAATTCCTTAAACATTAGGTCTAATTTGTAAAAAAAGAAAGTAAAAAAAAAAAGTAAGGTAAAAAGCACTGTCTCATTAACTGTTTTTTTGTTCCATAATTAGCATGACCAATGCAGACACTTTATAATTTTAATCTTCTGAAAAGTCAATAGAAGATACTTAGTTAAACTTTTAGATGTCAAAGCAGAGATCAATGTCCCATAAACCAGTTAACACATATTTTGTAGAGTGTATATTTTTCCTGCACAAAAATAATTATATAGTTTGTCACATTTATTCGTCAAGGTGGCAATGTGTGATACACAATGATGATGTAATTTCTCATAATACCACCGGCATTAAACAAAAGCAAATAGTCAGCAAAAGCTGAAATGGCTTGAATGACTTTATTGGAGAGCAATTACTGTAAGCAATTAAATATAAGTGTCCCTGTCACTTGATATTGGATCTAGTGAATAGCTGTCAGCAATCAAAATATTGATTTTTAAGGATGGAGGACAAAAACATGTTTTGAGAATATGAGTCAGATGCAGAATATACTCAGGAAATGCATTCTGACAGTGTGAAATTATCTGCTCAAATAAAAGCATTTAAAATTTGAAAATATAACAAAATTGTTGGCGGTTCATTCTGCTGTGGCGACCCCAGATAAATCAGGGACTAAGCTGAAGGAAAATGAATGAATGAATGAATAAAGATAACTAATACTTTTTTTCTTGTTTGCAGCAATTTAGGGTTTACTCACACCAGGCATGTTTGCATTTAATCAAATCAGAGCATGATTGTGCCCCTCCACTCTCAACATTGCACTTTATGTTCCGGACTGGAGCATGCTTACATACTTATAATGCGAGAGAAGCGCTCTTGCTCTTGCTCAGCACAGTGAAGAACTTCACCCCTTTATTCACATTCTGCTTTATTATTTTAAGTTGTTATTACTGAACAGATCCAGCACTTTAGTCACACTGAAATGTACAAGCAATCATCCTAAATGTATCAGCAGGTTTGCAGGGAGCAAAACTTAAAGGCTTTTCAATATTTTTTACCCAAGTTCTTTTGAAGAATGCCAATGGTCTAAGCCAGTGTTTCTCTGAGTCTGGACTTCCATTTCATATTTCAAGAGCTCTAATTGTAAGAAATTCATTTATTCATTCATTTTCATTCGGCCCACAGTGGAATAAACCTCCAACTATTCCAGCATATGTTTTACGCAGCGGATGCCCTTCCAGCCGCAACCCAGTACTGGGAAACACCCATTCACACTCATTCACACACTCATACACTACGGACAATTTTACTTTATTCAATTTGCCTATAGCGCATGCGTTTTGGACTGTGGGGAAAACCGGAGCACCCGGAAGAAACCCACGCCAACACTGGGAGAACATGCAAACTCCACACAGAAACGTCAACTGGCCCAGCCGGGACTTGAGGCCACAGTGCTAACCACTAAGCCACCATGCCACTGTGAAGAAATTAAAATGTGGATTTACTACTTTGATAATTAGTAAACTTGTAGTCTTATTAGTTTTTTTAATATCTTTTAGCGATGAAAAGGCGATATTTAAAGTTTCCCTGTGTGACGCTGTTGTTTCAGTCAGCGTAAAGTATGGCTTTGCTGTAATCGGGCGACACTCTTCATTGCAGTGAGCGTTTGAATGGGTGAGGATGTCCAGAGGATGTTTCCAGAAAAAACTAATTTTAAGAAAATTGAGTTTTCAAAGAAGATTAGAGGTGTGCGTTCATTTACTCCAATCCAGCACAAAACTTTTTTGCATGATTTGTAATGAGATAGTTTGAGTTGTGAGGAATGGAAATGTCAAACGGCACTATGAAACAAAAGTTTACACTGCTCGTATTTGACAGGATGTTACTTCTGACCTACTTCTAGCTGTTTTGTTCATAAAAATTGCTAACCCTTAAGTGTCACTTGTCAGCACTTATAAAAACGATTTTTTTTTTATTTATGTGTAAGCTATGTGGGCCTCACGGTGGCGCAGTGGGTAGCACGTTCGCCTCACAGCAAGAAGGTTGCTGGTTCGAGCCTCGGCTGAGTCAGTTGGCATTTCTGTGTGGAGTTTGCATGTTCTCCCCGTGTTGGCGTGGGTTTCCTCCGGGTGCTCCGGTTTCCCCCACAAGTCCAAAGACATGCGGTATAGGTAAAATTGGGTAAGCTAAATTGTCAGTAGTGTATGAGTGTGAATGGGTGTGTATGGATGTTTCCCAGGGATGGGTTGTGGCTGGAAGGGCATCCGCTGTGTAAAACATATGCTGGATAAGTTGGCGGTTCATTCCGCTGTGGCGACCCCAGATTAATAAAGGGACTAAGCCGAAAAGAAAATGAATGAATGAATGAATGTAAGCTATGTGTTGCGGCTGGAAGGCCATCCGCTGCGTAAAACATATGCTGGATAAGTTGGCGGTTCATTCTGCTGTGGCGACCCCTGATGAATAAAGGGACTAAGCCGAAAAGAAAATGAATGAATGAATGAATGAATGATTTATATGTGTGCATTTTTATTAAAACCTTAGATTTGTATAAAAAAATCAGACTTGGACATTTAAATCGATACTTTGATATCTTTTATTTTTTATATTATAAATTTTATATTTTCAAATGAATAATTACGAATCTGTATTCTGATAGTATTTCAACAATACTACAGTACAGTATGCTGTTTTTCTTTTCCAAAACTAAACACTAAAATTATTTTAAAAATAATAATAATTCAATTCAATTCAATTCAATTCATCTTTATTTCTATAGCGCTTTTACAATGTAGATTGTGTCAAAGCAGCTTCACATAGAAGATTATAGTGAATTGGAATGGTGTCCGTTCAGTTTTTAGAGTTTAAGTTCAGTTCAGTGTGGTTTTCGGAGAATAATAGGATAAAGTTTAAAAAGAACGAACCTTCAGCTCCTCCACCGCCTTATGGAGCTCCTCAGGCGTTTTGTACTGGAAGTCTCTCTCCAGGTACTCTTCCTCGGCCTGAGTGATCCACTCCTGCATCTCCTGCATCTCCTTCCTCAAACTCACCGTCATGTCCAGCCCTCCTTTCAGGGCTGATTTCTTTGCATAAGCCTGAAGACCATCAACAACAGTTCAGTTTTATTTAAACGGCTACCTAAAACTGCAGGAACAAATTCTCCAATAATAACAACATCAAGAAGTTTCACTTAGATATTTCCAAGGTGTGAAAATGGTATGCGTGGGCTTTTTTTAAAACGACTAAATGATACCTCAGCTCGTAATTAATTAGTATAATGCAGCGTAAGCCCATGTGGCACGTTAATTACCTGTTTGCAAATGAGCTCCCACTGCGCATTGAGCTCATCAAGCATCTTCTGTATTTTGATGGCAAACGGCGTCTCAGCTTCCCTCTTCAAGGCCAGTCCCACCTCATTGATGCCGTTCAAACTGGGTTGGACGGTGTGGATGTCATTCACCAGAGCCTGTCAAATCAAAGCAGACCATTTGAAATAGATGGTCTTGGCCATCCCGAAAACCAGGTCATGCCAATGCATTGACCCAATTCTACTTGATAGAAGCACGGCTATTGCCATTATTGCAGCTAACTTACCATGGGGCACACAAAAATGCTGAAATACAATTTGAGAATGTAATTTCGTGTTAAGCTACAGTTTTCATGCCTCGTAATATGAAAATTCATTTCCTGCCACAGCCTGAAAAGAGAAAGCGGGGTCTTTACTGAGTCAGGTCCCAAAGGGTCTACAGCTTATTCAACCACCGCTTCAGCAATATTAGCAGGTCCCCCAACAACATTTTTTTTTTGGTTGCAGATTTCATCTTAATGAGAAACAATTCTTCTTCTTCCAGACCAATGCTTTAATTTAGGCCAGGCTTTTGCCTTTGCATAAAAAGCACTCTCTCTCTACTGAATTTTAATTTTTGGGCCATGCTACGTGAAAAACACAATGCTACGTGTTTTTTTTTTTTTTGGATCACGGTTGTTATTTTAGTACATCTTGCTCCAGATCACTATGGCATGAGGAGTCTATTCCAAGTTTGGGAACACAAACTTAGTTTTTATAGCTAAATAAATAAAGAGTGTCCTCACCGTGCACTGTTCCAACTGTTTCTCCAAAGCCTCTGCGTCTCCCAGAGCTGGCCATTCCTCATTCAGGAAAACATCCACCTCTGCCATCCACTTCTGCAGAGTCTTTGTGTCATTCTACCAATGGGTGAAAAAAAAATGCAGTCACATTTTCGGGTATTTCTTTAATGATACACAATCCAGAATTTATTTATAAAGATCTAAGTTAAAGTATTCTCTTAACTTTGTTAAAAACAATATTCTGGATTGAAAGCACTTGCAGCAGGCATTTATATTTATGTATTTGGCAGACAATTTTATCCAAAGAGACTTGGATTGCATTTAGGAGTTAGATTTTTTGAAAGGCCAATAAAGGTTACACTTTGCAAGATAAAAACTGAAAAATAATAAAACTTTGCAAGATAAAAACTGAAAAATGGGGGGAAATTTTATTTTGTTTTCACTTAAAGGGATAGTTTACCCACAACTGAAAATGTGCTCACTATTTATTCACCATCAAGTGGTTTACGAGTTTCGAGTTAAACACAAAAGAAGATATTTTGAAAAATGTCGAAACCCCTGACTTCCATAGCAGGAAAAACAAATACTATGGGAGTCTATGATTACAAGTATTCAGCTTTCTTCAAAATATCTTTTTTTGTGTTTAACAGAAGAAAGGAAATACGCTGTCAAATAATTTTATAACAGCATCATTAATATTTAATGACATTTAATGACAAATTCAATTTGTACTACTGTATTGGAGGTCAAGAAAAATATTAATGACTCAGTTATAAAATTCCTGACACAATTATAATGGCCTCATGACAATCATGTTTATGACAGATTTATGACAAGCTATGCTGTGTTTTCATGACAAAGACAAGTTATGATATATTTGGTAATTTCGGGTTTTCATGACAAAGACAGGTTATGATGTATTTGTTTGCGTCAAGTTGTCATAGCAAAGACATCTTAAACAATGTCAGCAAACTGACTAATGACATTTGTCATACGCATGCATAAAATCTCATTCATATTCATGACAGTCATTTATTTATCATATTATTTTTTTATAAATTGTTAAAATACTGATGTCTGTGAGAAGTCCAGAGATTGTTGTGTACATCATGATTTTATTTTTAAAAAATCACTTTAATCTGTTATATGACTAAAAAGGGGTAATAAACGTATATTTTCTCAATTTAACTGAGTAGCGGCTTGAACCCGGAAACAGTATTCTATACGTCACAACTTAACAAGCAGATAGGGCAGTTATCAATCAGATTGAATAGTATGAAGTCAGCGCTTTTAGATGTATTTGAAAGAAATGTGAGGGGCGGCACAGTAGCTCAGTGGTTAGCACTGTCGCCTCAAAGCAAAAATGGTCGCTGGTTTGAGTCCCAGCTGGACCAAGTGGCATTTTTGTGTGGAGTTTTTATGTTCTACCTGTGTTGGCGTGGGTTTCCTCCAGGTGCTCCGGTTTCCCCCACAGTTCAAAGACATGCAGTATAAGTGAATTGGTTGAACTAAATTGGCCGTAGTGTATGAGTGCATGTGAATGCGAGAGTGTATGGGTATTTCCCAGTACTGGGTTTGCAGCATCCACGGTGTAAAACATATGCTGGAATAGTTGGCGGTTCATTCCGCTGTGGTGACCCCTGATAAATAAGGGACTAAGCCGAAGGAAAATGAATAAATGAATGAATGAATGAATGTATAGATGAGACATGCATTCAAAATTCAAACTGACTCTCTAATTACTCCTTATTACAATGCTGATCATTGAACTTTATCTCTACCAAAGCCAGAACAATCACCTGACACTTAAAAACTACCCCACAATTCTCTTCTCTCAAGATTGTGGTTCTAAAATCTAGTAAGCTCTCTAAATAGTCAGCCGACAAGATGTTGAGACACAAGCCAGCATCTTCAGGTACTTGCATTCAAGTTCGAGTGTGGTACATTTGGCTTGGAAAGCACCCAGAGGTGTATAGGTGAAGTATGTGAGCCGGTGTGATTTGTGGAAAAGCCTCATCAGCATCTTGTTTCAGCACGTGCCTGGAACTGCTGTAGCTTGGTCATGTGATCCTGCAGTTTTTGGATGTTCTCCTCCAGCTGCTCCGACACGCGTCTCCAGCGCACCATCACGTTGTCCAGCTCTGTCCGGTACTTCTGACAGATCTCAGGTGGAGCTTTCTGGAAAACCTGCTCAGCCATCTTATTGAGGTCATCCACGTCACCCTGATGCTCTTTCTGCGATGCTTGAATTGCCTGCAAAATATGACAGAAATATTGACTCTCGTTCAGTGTGCAGAAAGGAAGAAAAAAGTGAAAGACAGAATGATAGAAAGGAAGGAAGAAAGAAAGGAAGGAAGGAAGGAAGGAAGGAAGGAAGGAAGGAAGGAAGGAATAAAGAAAAGAAGGAAGGAGAGGGAGGGAGGGAGAAAGAAAGGAAGGAAGAAAAAAGTGAAAGACAGAATGATAGAAAGGAAGGAAGGAAGGAAGGAAGGAAGGAAGGAAGGAAGGAAGGAGGGAGAATGGAAGGAAGGAAGGAAATAAAGAAAAGATGGAAGGAGAGGGAAGGAGGGAGGGAGGAAGAAAGGAAGAAAAACAAATTGAAAGAGCGAATGATAGAAATGAAGGAAGGAAGGAAGGAAGGAAGAAAGAAAGGAAGGAAGGATGGAAGGAAGGAAGCATGAGGGAAAGGAAGGAAAGGAAGGAAAGGGAGGGAGGAAGAAATGAAGAAAGGGAGGGAGGGAGGGAGGGAGGGAGGGAGGGAGGAAGGAAGGAAGGAAGGAAGGAAGGAAGGAAGGAAGGAAGGAAGG
>CAIGQV010016298.1:1885431-1899156 GCA_903798115.1 Danio jaintianensis | reverse complement strand
TCTTTTTTTTTTTTAGAAGAACTGCAAATAATGATATATAACATAACAAAATTGTGTAAACTTTACTTTCTTTAGACTTTAAATAATTCAGAAACAGCAAATCTGTTAATAAAATATAACAAATACAATTATATTCTTAATGGATTGTTAAAAAGTTAAATCTAACCTTGACAATCTTTATAAAAAAAAAGTAAAAAATTTAATAAGTAAACCTGAGGAATAGTAAGACAAAGATGGGGTTAATCAAATGATAAAATCATCACAGACACCGAAGGTCTTTAGGGAGACACATCTTTTTCTGAAAGACATACTACAGAAACAAGATCTGCTAAAGAGACGGACGCGAAAAAGAGCTTGATATAGAGAACTGTCAGATACAGAGATACTCATGGATAAAAGCAAAGGCAGACTTTAAACTGGTGGAGCTTTGATCATTCACGCTTTTTTTAATCATGCAACTTGTCTCTTGGCTTGTCATTTCATATGCATTAATCGAACAGTCCACAGCCACCAGGCAGAGGCAGATTTCAATTAAATCATCCTATATAAGTGCTGTCATCATAGCTAAAATTACAGGAAAATCTATCCGCAGTTAAAACCCAGCAGCCAGGCCGGTCCCCTTTAAAGGGGTCATTTCACCAGAAATTGATTTTTCTTGATCTCTTGACATGAATGATAGAATTATTGCAGACTGTTTTGTGAACCTGTCACAATGTAATGTAAAAAGCAAAGAGGCAATTATATTAAACCTGTCAGCAAAACTCAGAACTTAGCATTTCAGATCCTGCACTATATAAAAAAGTTGAACACTTTGCTAACTACACTAGTAAACTTAAACAATGAATGTTTACAGCATTAACATATTAGTTAATACCAATTTAAATATTACATTTACATTCATTCATTTTACTTCGGCTTAGTCCCTTTATTCATCAGGGGTCGCCACAGTGGAATGAACCGCCAACTTATCCAGCATATGTTTTACACAGCAGATGCCCTTCCAGCTGCAACCCAGTACTGGGAAACACCCATACACACATATACACATACACATTGGCCAATTTAGTTTATTCAATACACCTATAGCGCATGTCTTTGGACTGTGGGGGAAACCGGAGCACCCGGAGGAAACCCACGCCAACACGGGGAGAACATGCAAAGTCGAACCAGCGACCTTCTTGCTGTGAGGTGACCTTGCTAACCACTGAGCCACCGTGTCGCCATTACATTTACATATTAAAATAATAAAATAAAATGGTTAATATGATGTACTGTGAAACATTTCACAACTTATAATTGAAAGAAAACAGTCAGAATTCAGAGTTTTAATTTTTTTTATTTATCTTGCAATTCTGACTTATTATTATAAACTGGCATTTGTAAGCTTACAAGTCAAAACTGAGTGAGATTTAAACCCACCATTGCGAGAAGTATAGTCAGAATTGTGAGATATAATTTCGAAATAGCAAGAAAAAAAACGTTAGTATCATACGTTATATAATACGCTTGTTTGTTAGCTTTTTATTTTATTTTATTTTATGTTCTCTGTGGCGGAAAAAGTAGCAAATTTATATACAAAAAGGGATTTAAAGCATTAAAACATTTAAATATGTCCCATACATTATGCGTATACATTATGCTGAATGACAAACATTATTTCACCCATATTTTGACAATTTACAGACTCAAATTGTCTGAATTGTGAAATATAAACTAAAAAATAACCTTAATTTATTCCTAAAGGGAATTAAAACAAATAATGAATAATCACCTTTCATTAACTAACATTAACATAAATGAATAAATGCTATTAGAAATACATATATTCCCTAACATTAGTTACATATATTATTACTATAAGTTCATTTTAAATGATTTATTATTGTTCTTATTCATTTATTTATTATCTACCCAACCTTTAATGCTATTTTTCAGAAGAAGAAGAAGAAGAAGAAAAAAAAAAACAGCTGCTTGTTTCTAATGTCGGAAACCTTTTATCAAATAAATCTCTTTTATCTCAAAAGATCAAGAAAGAACTGAAGGTTATTTGTCTTGTCGGTCACGATAAAATATCCGGCATGAATGCATCACTGCTTGTTTTTTTTTTGTTTTTTTTAATCAAATGAATACATACAGCAGGCAAAGAGCATTACCTGGCCAGACACAGCAAAGACAGACTGCAGAGAGCATGGACACAGAACAGACACACGCTGAAAGGAAAAATCCACAGAGACCCTCATTCACGAGGACCAGGGGTGCATTTGAGCAAATTTTACTTGATTACTGTACTTAACGTGTGTACACTGCAAACAAACAAAACCACAACAAAGATTATCTTACCCAGAGACTTTGTCTTGTTTTAGTATGTAAAAATTTATGCTGAATACAAATATACTATTACTATTTGATTGCTTCGGTTTTGTTTTATTCTAGACAAGTAAACATTTTTTAGACATATAAAAATTATTGTCTTGATTTCAGAAAAAAAAAAACTGAAAACAAGATTGTTAAAAATGAGCCAAAATAAGGTGAGTTTTCTTCTTTAAACAAAATAATCGGTCACACTTTATTTTGATGGTCCGTTTGTTGAATTTAAGTTACATTGCATCTACATGCCAACTAATTCTCATTAGATTATAAGGAAACTGTTAGGTTGGGGTTAGGGTTAGTGTAAATTGACGTGTACTTGCAAAGTTTCTTATAGTCAGTTAAATGTCTGTTTAGCAGCAGTATCAACAGATATTAAGCAGACAGTCTACTAATACTCAAATGGACCATCAAAATAAAGTGTTACCAAATAATCGTCGGGTAAGCAAAATAATCTGTAAAAAAAATAAAATAAATAAAAAAAAATTTTTTTTTTAAATAAAGTCAAAATTAAGTAATAATTTTTAGGAATTGTTTGATATTTCGACTAGAAAAAAAGACAAAACCTTTTTTTTTTTTTTTTGCACTACATTTTTTGGGGGTATTTGTATTCACTCAATTATAATTCAAACTGACAAATGTTTTCAGACCTTTATAGAATAAAATAAATACTAACATTTTACTCAACCCCACACATAATAAATTTAGTAAATCCAGAAAGATTGATAATTTTTAAGTGATCTCCTAATAATTTCTATAGCTGTATTATCTATTAGCCATCGATTTAAAGGGATGGTTCACCCAAAAAAGTATTTGTATTTCCTACTATTGAAGTCAATGGTTACCAGTTTCCAGCTTTCTTCAAAATATCTTATTTTGTGTTTAACAAAAGAAAGAATCTCAAATAGGTCTGGAACAAGTGGAGGATGAGTAAATGATGACAGAATTTTCATTTTTGAGTGAACTATCACTTTAATATATTGGCAAAATTGACAAGATCGAGTTAAAAAATATCCAGTGATGAGAGTTTAATTGACAGTCAATATTTTAGTGCCACATATACAATTAATAGTTGATTGCTTCAATTATGGTTTTAAAAATAGTTACAAATCTTTACAAAAGGTTTTTAAAGGATTTCTATTTTTAAGTCATACCTATACTTTTAATTGAGTATAATTTTAACTCACTATCTAAATTTCGGTATCATTTCACTGAGTAGTTTTGCGCCCATGGGGTATCATTTATAAATGTGACTTACACACAAAATGGGAGGAAACATGCATACGCCACTTCCAACGCAAAAGCTGTGATCAATAAAAACCAAACTTGACGGGAGAATGTGCACAGCTGTAAGTAAACGCATAGTAAACATATTAAACCTGAATATTAATTAAAATGTTAATTGAACCACTTTAACTGGGACCAATTATGCCCATTTTTACAAGATTTAAAAAAGGTCTCTGATGTCCCTAGAGTGTGTTTGTGAAGTTTCAGCTCAAAATACCCCACAAATAATTGCCCCTTTTAGGTTTTGATTCAAATTGATCCATTTTGGTGACTGTTGCTTTAAATTCAAATGAGATTATTCTCTTTTCAAAAGAGGGCACAGCTACAAACACCTATGCATCAGCATAGTGGCAGATTCAAAACAGGACTAAAGTAATCTCAGTGAGAAACTGAAAATGTCAAAAGAAGTGACTCAGAAGAAGGTAATCTACAGAGACTATGTTGTTAATTTGTGCATCCCAAAACTCCACATTCATGATGCCTCACTGTCACTGACTAGTCACTGACAATATCTTCAGCAGGTACTGTGTGAAAACTGTGATTATAAAAAATAGAAACAATACATTTTTACAAATTATATTCACACACTGTTGCCACACAACTGTGTTTAAACCCCTTATAAAAGTGATTTTTGCATAATAAGTCACCTTTAAATCATCATATGAGCCATAATCACTGACGTAGATTGACTTTTAGTAAGGTTTCTACACAAAGTTTTATAAACGCGAGCCCTGATGAGGACAGATAGTAGGTCAGTTTACCCTGCAGCGCTCCAGCTGGATCCTCAGAGGCTCGAGTTCACATGCGGGCGGCGACTGCACCTTCAGCCAGTTCTCTGCCGTGGCCACAGCCTGCTCCAGCTGCTGGAAGAGATTGTAGAAAGCCAGCACTTTGGTCTGGTAGGCCAACCATGCCAGCCGCTCAGCCAGGAGAGCGCAGAAGTCCACCCATCGAGCACGCAACTGCTGAGCCGCTTCCTGGATGTCCTCTGAGTTCTGACCGTCTTCACAGAAAGATCCATTAGGACAAATGAGACTCATGCATATTGAAACAGCCTTTGCTGAGGCAATTAAGCTTCCAAATGCTTTAGACTTTCAAAATAGCTGGGAAACGTCCCGTAGACGTACATCTTCATCTATTATTAATTAAGCTAACATTATGCAGCATTTTATTACTTTAATTAGCCACAAAATGCAGATTATTGCTTTCTAAATAAGGTGAGGAGGATATCTGTGAAGCTTTCTCACTGAAAAACAAGGGCAGGTTTTGAATTATCCAAGGGGCTTTAGAAGATATTCAAAGATATTCAAACTCAAATTGATGTGCTTATGAAAATAATTCATTTTTACCGCTGGTAAGTTGATCCACCAAAGCCTGGGCCGAGCGAGTGGCTTCTTGCAACTTCCTGAACTTTTCAGGTTTTTCCCTGTCAATTGCCTAAAAACGATCGAAAGACATTGCAATACATTTTTAAAATGTTGCTTTACATAGGATATTGAAATTGTATTTAATTTGCATATAATATAATATAATATAATAAGGTCATTTTTATTAATCTTTCTTAATATTAGTTATTAAAAACAGACATATAACTTAATTTAACATGTACACAGACATCGCCTATATACCATATAACTGAATATTGAATATCCAACTATGTTTATATATAATAACTTTAACTGTTAAAAGCTATTAGTCACTAGTTTAACTACTTAAGTTAATAGTAATTAATAAAGTTATGGTAACTAATAACCTTAACTTTTCTGTCTTTGATTGTAATGCAATAACGTGCACCTTTTGTAAAGCTGCTTTGAAACAATAATTATTGTAAAAAGCTAACTTGAATTAGCTCAGATTCATGAAATAATATTAACAGGTAAGTGTAAAGATAATTATTAATATTCAATTGTAATTTGGATTTTTTTATACTGTTAGTTAATGTAGGGCGACGCGGTGGCGCAGTGGGTAGCACGTTCGCCTCACAGCAAGAAGGTCGCTGGTTCGAGCCTCGGCTGAGTCAGTTGGCATTTCTGTGTGGAGTTTGCATGTTCTCCCCGTGTTCGCGTGGGTTTCCTCCGGGTGCTCCGGTTTCCCCCACAAGTCCAAAGACATGCGGTATAGGTGAATTGGGTAAGCTAAAATTGTCCATAGTGTATATGTGTGAATGAGTGTGTATGAATGTTTCCCAGTGATGGGTTGCAGCTGGAAGGGCATCCGCTGCGTAAAACATATGCTGGATAAGTTGGCGGTTCATCCCGCTGTGGCGACCCCAGATTAATAAAGGGACTAAGCCGAAAAGAAAATGAATGAATGTTAGTTAATGTTAACCATTAGAACCTTACCTTAGTTTTTTTGACAGTAAGAACAATATATCGTTTGAGCATCGATATCACAATGTGTGTATCTGCAATACTCACATCGCAGGATTAGATTATTTATTAAAGATAAAAAGTTAAAGATATTATTAAATAATATTATTTTTTTATTATTCATACAATGATGACCATTGTTGAAAACCATAAAGCACTGTTTGTTTATTTATTTTATTTTTGCTTATTCATTATTATTTATGCAGATGCACTGCATAGAAAAAGACAAAATAAATAAATAAAATTAATGAAATCTTTCCAAATAGAGATATTCAAATAAAAAATAATTTTCAATTGTAATTTTGTAAAGTACATTAAAGTTCAAAGCATATGGATCAATTCTAATGCAATATAATACACTTCACAGCCTGTTATCTGTTCTGTTTACATTCATTTGTTGTGCGATACAGATTAATCACTATAAAATGTGTTTATGTGGCCTTACCAGCACTTTTTCATAGAGATCTGCCACACTGCCTTCTTTACGGGAGATTGAAAACTCAGGATTTTGCAAAACAGCCTCGGACCGAGTCATAAAACTGTGAATTTCAGTGAAGTCCACATCAAATCTGCAGGGACATCGATGAGAGAACGGCAAAACAAATTAGTTATTCTTGGTTGTTTGTTAGGCATTTGAATGTTGTTAGGATTCAGGCATTGATTAGCATTTTCCTCATCACTGTGGGCTTTGTTTCAGCGTCTTTTCTAAACTCAAAAGTGATTATTTAGATGGGAAAAAAAAGCCTTCTCTGCAGAAAACCACAGTCCTGATCAGTATCTCAGATTTACACTAAAAATATATATGTAAAACCTTCGCACAACATAAATTCCCTTGAGAATGTGTGCTGAGGACTCAAGCGGACACGAGTACAGTAAAAAAAACAAAACGAAAAAAAACCTACTTATTTAAAATCAGCTTAAATCAACACAATTCCTGAGATTTTTTGTGACAACTTAATTGTTTTATGTTCAATCCGCTTATATTTATTTATACTAGGTCAAGAAAATATGACCATATCACCCCAATTTTATCCTTCTTACACTGGCTGCCTATTAAGTTCCGTATTGATTATAAAATATTGCTTCTTACCTGTAAAGCCTTAAATAATCTAGCTCCTGATTATCTTACCAACCTTCTGTCTCACTACAATCCAACTCGCTCTTTAAGATCTCAAAACTCAGGGCTTCTGGTAGTACCCAGAATAGCAAAGTCTACTAAAGGAGGTCGAGCCTTCTCATTTATGGCTCCTAAACTCTGGACTTCGAGGACAACACATACACTTAACACACAAATACACTTCATTAAACATGTGCACATAGACATCACCTATATGCTATAAAATTGCAGGTTAATAGGGTCTGTATATAATAACTTATATTTGATTGTAACTTTAACTTAATTTGATTGTAATGTAATATTGTGCACCTTTTGTAAAGCTGCTTTGAAACAATAAAAAATAAAAAAATAAAAAAAATTTAATAATAAAAAGCGCTATACAAATAAACTTAAATTGAATTGAATATTTTTTAAAACAATTAGGTTAACTTAATCGATTTGTAAGGAATTGTGTGGAACCCAGCAGTGTAGATCTACATTAATATTCACTTAAAAATATATAATATAAAATAAAATACAAAATATAAAGTTTTTTGCTGTCATCTCAAATGACTTGTTTAAAATTAGCAGATTTTTTTAAATATAAAATTGTTGATAATTTATTTGTTTTATGTTTAATCTACTTATATTTGTAAAAATAAATAAATCAATTATATTTGTATCTAAATATACAGTAGTCAACCTTTGAATTGGATCAAAACCAAGTTGTTCTTGTCTTTGGAGTATTTTGAAACACTTTTTTGATCCACTTTAAATGTTGACTACTGTATATGTATAAATGTGTGTGTTTGAGTTTATGAATTTTTGTTGGCAAAACTAACTTAGTATTGGATCTGTAGTTGCCAAGGATTCCATTGGGATTGCATAAAGAGGAAAAAATGTAATCTGTAAAAGGAAAAAAGTATCATATTTAGTGCTTTAAGTAAAAGGAAGACTTGCTGGAGTTTCATTTTTAATTAAATGTTTTGCATTTATCACTGTGTGTGTAAAATAGATGTGTTCATGCTTTGGATGCTGCCGGCTTTATTAACAGCAATAATGTTTGTTGATACACTCAGCGAGCAGTTACTGTGCTAATGCCAGTTCTGAGATCAGTCTATTTTTAATTGCGCAGTCCATATGTTACATCTAAAAGCAATGCATGTTATTAAAGCAGTTGCTAATTTTGAACTGCAATAGTTAACGGAACATTCTGGTTTTCCAAATGAAGATTGATTGCTTCAAAGGGAGTAAACTGTGTTACATTCACAAGATAATTCAAATGAAAGGTATTTTTATCTTGTTGTATTTATTTTACTCTTGGGATCCATTTTTGTCGATTAAGTTGAAAACATCATTCAGATGTGTGGAAATGTGTGTCACAATTAAGTTACACCAATTATAATGTTTTTTTTGTGTGTTGCAGACAAAAAAAGGTTCTATTTAAAGATGATATGGCTTATAACAAAAAATAAAAAAAAATAATAATTTTTGTTTGATGTAATAGTGTGTTTAAAGAGAGCTACAATAAGATTGTTATTTTTCTTATATTACTGATAGAAACTTACTAATTGGAACATGATATATTTCTAAAATAAACCTCTGCTACACCATATGGTTAATAAATTAATAGAAGAGACAATTAACAACGTTTAGCCCAACATAGGTAAATTAAATAAATAAACAAACAAACAAACAAACTAATAATAAACAATCAAATAAATAACAAATACATTACCAAACAAACAAACAAATAGAAAAAAAAAAAAAAAAAAAAATTTGAAAAACAAATTAAACATAAAAAAACAATGAATAAATAAATAAATAAATATATGTGTCATTGACTTTATTTTTCACCTGTGAGTGAAAAAAGTAAATTTTTATCATTTACATTGTAAAAAAAAAAAAATCTATATATATATATATAAAAATACAAATAAAAATGGAAGTCATCGGTTATCATAAAGTGTTTGGTTCCTCACATTTTTCTTCTGTTATGAAACTCATACTGGTTTGAAACAAGTATAAGGTTTCCGAATTAAATTTTTTAAGTGAACTGTCCCTTTAAATACACTTCTGTAACATTAAATAAAAGCATTACTAAAAGTGTGTTATAACTATTTGGTCTACTTTTGTGTATGTTTGTGCTGGAAGAAGTGTTTTCTGTGTGTCTTTGCAGTAAGACATTGACCACTGTCTTTACCCTAAGATTTTTTGAATATATTTTTAAAAAATAAGCATTTATATTATTGCAGGGTAGTAGGGAGACCAACGGCACTTTTATTTGCACTGTTTTGATTGTTTTTGGATAAGGAGTAAGGGATGGAATTGCATTTTCTTTCTCTTTACTTTCAGAGAATTTAGAGGGAATATTTTTATTTGGAGATTTTCATCGACTCCTGAGGTAAATGTTTCCATAGTACTGTGTTGTTCTTGCTTGGTCATCAAACGTGACTTTTCTTAAATAGACTGCTGTATGCCTTTTTCTCTCTTCCATGTTGTGCTCTTACCACTAGACATTACCAATATGTGGAGATATTTATTCTGAAACCATTGGACAAACAGGTCAGAACATGGAAGGATGGATATATAAATGTTTATTATTTGAAAATCTGTTCTTCAAAATAATGGGTTTGTGTCTTATAATTGTTGTGTATTAGTTGACACAATCTGTTTTGTCACTGTTGAGCAGAAGCTACTCATATCTCTATGGACCATTGCTGGGTTATTTAAAACCAAATTGGGTAAAATATGGACTAACTCAAACATTGGGTTAAATTTCGTCCTATTAATTTAATAATAAAAAATTAACCCAGCAGTTGGGTTAGTTCCTATTACACACAGAACTGTGTTGAAATAAACCTGCAATTTTTAGAATGATGCATATTTGAACAAATTCTTCTTATTATTATTAATCTATTGGCTTTTTATTCAATATTTTTAATTCAAGACACATTATTTCTAAATGCTGTTATAAGAAATTAAGAGGAATATCTTAGTCTGGCATTCACCGTCTAGTTTTAGCCAATGCGATCTTAAATAGCCTTTTCATAGCACTTCGACTTTTGAGATTTTGGCCTAATGTACAGTTTTTAAAGAGGGGGGAACAAAAGTACATTAGTCTAGTATTGACAATCTAGTCTTAGCCAATAGCTTTTTCAGTAGCACTTTCATAGCACTTTATCTTTTATAACATGGGATTTTGGCCAGATGTAATTAAGGACTGGAATAACAATAGTACCTTAGTCTAGCTTTGACCATCTAGTCATAGCCATTTCAAAAAGCCTTTCATAAAACTTTATCTTTTAAAACATGAGGTTTTGGTCAAACATATTCAAGGACAGGAACAGCTCAGCTCCCACACAGATATAATATACTTTATAACCTGTAAGTTAAAAACATTTATTAAACATTTCATGAAACGTTACTCGACTTTCTTGAAATTCTATTTGTTTTCCTCAGATTTGTGACATATAAATTCAGATGTGTGAGATATAAACTGTGACATTATCCATTCTGGCAGTTTTCTATAAATAGGGAGGACAAGGTAAAAAACAAATCTCAAATTTCTCAACAAAAATTTTATTGTGCGATACTGTATGAATTTATAATTGTGAAAAAATTAAAAGATTAAATTTATAAACTTAAAATTGTGTGATATATATACTCAAAATTGTAAGGAAAAAATGTCAAAATTGTGCACTATGAACTGTAATGTGAGGAAAAAAACTGAATTGTGCAAGACTGTATGAAGACAGAAATGTGAAAACAAAAAACAAATATTTAAGTTATAAACTCAAAATTGTGTGATATAAACTAAGAATTGCAAGGTAAAAAAAGTCAGAATCATGCAATAAAAACTCTGAATTGAAGAAAAAATATATATAATTGGGAGAAAAGTCAAAATTGTAAGATATAAACAGAAATATTTAGTGATATAAACTCAGAATTGGGCGGCGCAGTGGCACAGTGGGTAGCGCTGTCGCCTCACAGCAAGAAGGTCGCTGGTTCAAGCCTCGGTTGGGTCAGTTGGCATTTCTGTGTGGAATTTGCATGTCCTCCCCGTGTTCACGTGGGTCTCCTCCAGGTGCTCCGGTTTCCCCCACAAGTCCAAAGACGTGCTATAGTTGAGTTGGGTATATACCAACTGACCCAGCCGAGGCTCGAACCAGCGACCTTCTTGCTTCACTGCGCCACCGTGCCGCCCACATTTTAAGATATAAACTGAAAATCTTAGTGATATAAACTCAGAATAGAAAGGAAAAAGAATAGAAAAAAAAGTTTAAAATTGTGCAATATAAACTCAGAATTGTGAACTTTAATTCACCTCAACTTTTTATTTCAATAGTTTATCTTGATGTCAAAAAAAAAAACTGAACAGTCACTGGGATCATAAAAAAAGTCTCCTATTTTTATTGTCACAAATAGCTCCTTCACATCCAGTGACCTGTGATGAAACCGAAGCACACAAGCTCACCTTTTCCGCAGTTCTGAATCCACGACAATCTGTCTCTTCTTCTGAGGTGGAGGGGTGGACATGCCCTCCTTAGTATGCTTCACCATCTTCTTCTGGTTCGTGGTCACCTTGGTGACAGTTGCCATGGTTGTGTGCGTGATCTCCGACTGGGATGTGGTGACAATAGTTGAAATCTAAGAGGGGATGCAAGTTAAAGTAAGACATACATTGTGCAAGTGTACGGAAGTGTACTGATTTCTGGAGTGCACATGAAAGAGAGGGCAAGATATAGAGTGAGAGTGCTTTATTTATTCGGAGCGATGGCAGGGAAAGCCGTATCGAATTTCGAGCGAAATAGAAATAGATGGAAGAGCATTGCAGAAGAAATGAGACACAGTAAATGGAATGGCATTAGCATAACCACCTTGGTGCTGGTGAGCTGAAGTGCCTGCACCAATTTGTCCCAGCGCTGAGCAAACCTCTCCAGCTTTGCTTCCAGTTTCCCAGCAGCCTCTTTGCTCTTGATGTTGGTCAGCAGATCCTGGACGAGTGAGCAAAGCTTGTCCATGGTCTGCCTTTTCAGCTCCAGGTCTGCTTTTAAAATCTGAGGAAAGAAATTTGTTACATTCAGTTACATACGTTACATACAGAATTGCAAGAATACATGTTAGAATTGTGTAATATAAACTCAGAATTGCAAGAATAAATGTCAAAATTGTGTTATATAAATTCAAAAGTGCAAGAAACAAGTCAGAATTTTGAGATATAAACTCAGAATTGCAAGAATAAATGTCAGAATCGTGTAATATAAACTCACAATTGCAAGAGTACATGTTAGAATTGTGTTATATAAACTCAGAATTGCAAAGAATTGCAAAAAAAAGTCAGAATTGTGTGGGATAAACTCAGATTTAGTAGAAAGAAACCTGAAAAAAAGCTGGTCTCAATTATATTTCTTGCGATTCTTTTTCTCAGATTTAAACTCAAAATTTATGACATTTTTCCTCACGATTCAAAATGTATATCTCCCAATTCAGACTAATCTTATCTGGGAATCATGTTGCATTCATAAAAAGTCAAACCCAGAACAAAGGATGTCAACAGCACATGACATTACTAACCCATTTTACTTGAGTAATGTGAAGATTTTACATGTCACACAGCATAATCAACAAGAATAAAAAATACTTCGTTTTTTCCCCCATCAGTATTTGATTGTTAATTATGCAAAGTAGTGCAGCCTTTAATGCACCGGTGAGTTTCGGATTACGAGTGGCAACTTACCGCCAGCTTTCGCAGGTTGGCGGCTACTTCATTTGGGTCATTTGTGCCACTGCTTTGGATGGACTGGACCAACTCCTCCTTTTGAGTCAGCCAAGAATCAAACAGCAGCTATAAAACAAGCGCAGCGGATTAAAGGGAGATTGTGAGATGTGTTCTGCACTGCTGCTTTTCCTGTTTCGTTTTTTAGAGCTCTGGTGATGTTATCACGTTGGTTCTCTTGAGAAAAAAGGGGGTCTTCAAAAGCGTTATGTTTCCCCAGACATGCTCTCATTATAGTCATTTAACCGGCAGTATTCAAAAGACGTTTTCAGAGCTGCTAAATGCATTGTAAAAGCTTTCTCGGGCACGTTCTGGAAGGATTCAGTATACCTGCTCCTCAGAGAAATGCTGCCAGCACAGCAGGATCTTTTGAAGGAGGATCCAACGCTCTTCAGTCCATTTACAGATCGCTGCCCATCGTTCCCCGAGGTTCTGTGGAAGTAGCGTGGAGGTGTTAGGGAAAACCAATCCAAGTAAACAAAACATAGCACACGTCCTGTTTACACTTGGTATTGTGATGGGTATTGTTCGATTGGGTCAGAAAAAGACGAGGAAGGGTTTTTACCCTCATGATGTGTACTGGAGAGGACTTTTCATTTTCATTTTTCTTTTGGGAAAATGACCGGCCTACAAAAGTAGCTGATAATTCTCTCATGATGCTATATTGTTATCAAATTCTGGATTCATTCATTAAAACTGGTCTTGCATTTCTTTTTGGAAATGACCAATCGCATAGATGGATACCATCCATTCATCCATCCATCCATCCTTGTTTTCTTTTCCATCCATCCATCCATCCATCCATCCATCCATCCATCCATCCATCC
>CAIGQV010016298.1:1825741-1885421 GCA_903798115.1 Danio jaintianensis | reverse complement strand
TCTATGTATACATGTTTGATGAAGGTTGTGAGACTGAAACGTTACATATAATATATATATATATATATATATATATATATATATATATATATATATATATATATATATATAAAGCACATGTTAGACTCAATCTTTTTGTCAGCTTGTTTTTTTTCAATTAGGACTGTTTTTGTGTTTATTTTTGGAACTGACTGACTGTAAGCCTCATTGATCAGTCAGAGAGATTGAATCAGAGAGCTTTAAGAGATCTTTTTATAATTTAGAAGCATGTTTATCATGTTTAAGTTCACACATGTACATGCATGGTTGCAAACAAAGGCCTTGGAGCTGTGCGTTGGTGTACACGGACAAACTATTCTGAGTATTGCAAACTTTAGTTTTCACAGAGATTATCTTTATCTCTGGAATAATTAGGACTGTGAACAAACAGTTTCAAGCATAAATACAAAACCAGTCCTAATTAAAAGAAAACAAGTTGCAATACAATATTTCGTGATACTGTAACATAACGTGATTTATAAGGTATTTTTTAGGACAGCAATTGTTTGCCATTCTGTAGCTACTAAATAAAAGCAAACTGTCTGGTTAAACATTAAAGCACACTATTGTGATGATAACAGTGCATACTTGCTAACCTTTGATTAATCACTTATAAAACTGAATTTGTTACACCCCTAATCTTTACGAAAAAAGTGTTATGGGATTTTTAATGACCACAGAGAGTGAAGATCTCGGTTTAACACCTCATCTGAAAGATGGTGGAATTCTAAAAATATTATGGGGTTTTTAAATAGACTTTTAAATAGACTTATTTTAATTAGTCTCTTTGTCCACTTTCGAGCAATTTCCTGATTTATTTAAGGTAAAGGTCAATTTAGGGTCAACTCAAAAAGTTAAAGATCCCGGTTGTATGTGTGTGTGTGTATTGGTATTTTCTGATTTAAAATCTAATACTCTCAAATAACTGAACTAAAAACAGAAATCAACACAGAGAGACAGCTACAAATCTATGCTGAAGGCTGTGAGTTTGTATTAGAATCAGGACTGGTAGGGCAATGTTGCACCGTTTTTGCCTTCAAAACAAATATGCAATTTCAGTTTAAATACCATCTGGCTAGAATTCTTCAACAGCAAGTCCCAAAATATTTAAGAATGAGGTCAGCAGAAAGAGAGAAGATGGTCTTTTAGTGGATGTTCAAATGCATTTGACCACACTTTTTTTTTTAAATCGCTTTCAACTACTTCTAGAAGTGGTTGAAGGTGAACAAGCTTAAAATGTTGTAATTAAACCTGCTTTATTTATTTAGCATTGTCCACTTGGGAATGGATTAATAACAATTAATCACAATGCCAGGTGTAAACAAAAAAAAATTAAAGGAACACTCAATTTCTTTGTGAAAAAGGCTCATTTTACAACACCATTAGAGTTAGACTGTTTTGTTTTTTTACCAGTTTTGAATATATTTTAGCTTCGCTTAGCATAAATAATTGAATTGGATTAGACCATTAGCATCTTGCTTAAAAATGTCAAAAAAGTTAATTTCCAATTTAAATCTTAACTGTTCTGTAGTTACATTGTGTACTAAGACTAACAGAAAATGAAAAGTTGCTATTTTTTAGGTTGATATGGCTAGAAACTATACTCTCATTCTGGCGTAATAATCAAGGAAAGTGTTCCTGCCAAAATTAAGATAAGCTAAATGGATTCAAAAATGGTACAGCTTATCTGTTTAACTATAGGTGACTATTTCGTTCATTCAGTGATTCATTTTATTTAGGCTTAGTCTCTGACTTATCAGAGGTCGCCACAGCGAAATGAACCAGAAACTATTCCAGCATATGTTTTATGCAGCGGAGGCCCTTCCAGCCGCAACCCAGTACTGGGAAACACCCATACAATCTCACATTTACACACACATTCATACACTACAGCCAATTTAGTTCATCCAATTCACTTATAGAGCATGTTTTTGGACTGTGGGGGAAACCGGAGCACCCGGAGGAAACCAAAGCGAACACGGGAAGAACATGCAAACTCCACACAGAAATGCCAACTGGCCCAGCCGGGACTCGAACCAGCGACCCTCTTGCTGTGAGGCCACAGTGCTAACCACTGAGCCACCATGCCGCCACAACCCTATTTCCAAAAAAAATTGTGGATTGTTCCGTTACCATGACAAAATAGTAACAAATATTACCTGCAGTTTATCCTCCAAGGCTGCGGTGGCGCCATCCCCACTATTCTCATCTACAACCACCACCATATGAGTCAGCGAATTCACACGCACTTGTTCCAGCTCCAGATCTTCCTGTAAGAGCTTTTAGACACCGAACAATTATTTCTTAATTAGATTGTTTACTCATTACAAAAAATAACCCCCAAAAAAGACAGAACATACTTTCTGCTCTTCGATTTGCCGCTTTATGTCGTCAAGTTCAGGCCCCAAAGGCTGCACTCCCATCCTTTTAATCCGAGTCTCCGTTGTGTCCAGCCAATCAGAGAGCTGCTTCAGCTGCTGGTGCTGAAGGTCCATCAAAACTTCATGAAGCCTAGCAATGATTCAGCACAACATTAGTTATATGAGAGATCAATATTTGTGGGTAAACAGATGCGCGTCATGCTAACGTGTGACCACCTGCTCTGTCGCTCCATACTGGCCACACGCAGATGTTCCCAGCGCGAGTTGAGCAGATTCATCTGTTCCCGCACCTCCCTCTCTTCATCATCAGTCAGCTGCCCTCCAGACAACAACACACTTCCCGCTTTCAGGACCCGGCCCACGCTGCCCTGGTGAGACGTCAGCTCCACCATGTAGCCCTAGACACAAACACACACAGTCAACAAGAGTGTTTAGATATTTAAATTTACACTTTTACAATCCATAATGCTAATTATTGTTTTTGATCTTTTTTTAATCTTTGCTATTTATGATGAACATTGAGTTAAACATGTTACATTAGCATTACAAAAAAAATTGTAGAAGATAAACCACAATTTGGCGACACAGTGGCTCATTGGTTAGCACTGTCACCTCACAGCAAGAAGGTCACTGGTTTGAGTCAGTTGGCATTTCTGTGTGGAGTTTGCATGTTCTCCCCGTGTTGGCGTGGGTTTCCTCCGGGTGCTCCGGTTTCCCCCACAGTCCAAAGACATGCGCTATAGGTGAATTGAATAAACTAAATTGGCTGTAGTGTATGTGTGTGAATGAGTGTGTATGGATGTTTCCTAGTACTGGGTTGCAGCTGGAAGGGCATCCGCTGTGTAAAACATATGCTGGATAAGTTGGCGGTTCATTCCACTGTGGCAACCCCTGATGAATGAAGGGATTAAGCCGAAGGGAAATGAATGAATGAATGAATGAATGAATAAACCACAATTTTTGTTATGTGTGTAAATTTATGATTACAATACAATGTGCATTCAGCAAGGATTAATCAAGTTACAGAAAAATATATTTGCATTGTTATAAAGGATTTATAATAAATGCTGTTCTTTTGACATTTCATTTCATCAAAAACATAATGGAAAAAAATAATAAAAATAAAGCCACAAATCATCATGATCATGTGACCGAAGTCTGGAGTCAGAATACACTTTTTTAAAATGCACTAAACAATAAACGCACGAAAGCAGTCATTCTAATACTATTTCACAACATTATCGCTTACATTGCTTTTTTTTATCATATCAATACAAAAATAAAAACTCACTGAATTGTGTGCAAT
Organism: Danio jaintianensis; assembly: GCA_903798115.1. NCBI lineage: Eukaryota > Metazoa > Chordata > Actinopteri > Cypriniformes > Danionidae > Danio > Danio jaintianensis. The sequence goes on along the minus strand of CAIGQV010016298.1, from coordinate 1,881,695 downwards.
TTAAATGTATTTACTGTACAATAATTAACATTTATTAGATATGATATTTATTAGATATTACAGCAAATATGTAAGGTTTGTGCTAAAACTTCCAATCTTTTTTTTTATGTTTCTGTAATTATTAATCCACCAGTATGTGTAAGTTCATTAGTCACAGTAGTATTTATTAACAGCTGTTGTTATCCATGTATTTTGAATATAAGAAATTTATTACAGTAATTTACTTGCAGTCCTCAATAGAAAAACTAATCTGTTTTGATGGCTAAATGTTACCAGTGATTAATTTCTGACTTCTGAGAGAAGTAGAATGTGCCGCCACAAATTAGGATATAAAATTTAGTTTGCTTGTTTTTCAAGTTTGTTTTTCAAATTTGCCAGATACCTAAAATAACTGTTTTCTCTTTATAATAACAGGTAGTGTAATCAATTTAAGCAGCGAGTATGTGCGTGTTTGTGTTTATATATATTAGGGCTGAACAATATATCATTTGAGCATCAATATTGCAATGTGTGTATCTGCAATAGTCACATTATAGGATAAAATTATTTATTAAAGATGAAATTGTTTATTTTTTTATAATTTATACAATGATGACCATGTTATTTTACATTTAATTGTTCGATTACTGTACTTGAATATTTCTAGAATCTCCAGAAAACGATAAAGCACTGTTTATTTATTTTTGCTTGCAATTTATTATATTTTATGCAGATGCACTTAATAGAAAAAGACTTGATCCCTCCCAATCTATCTAAATGAATGAAATTTTTCCAAATAGAGCTATTGAAGTCATCTGGTGTAATTATATTTATATCGCAATGTATATCACGGCAAAACAAAATATCACAACGTCAGATTTTTCTAATATTGTGCAGCCCTAATATATATTATTATATATTACACTAGTAGGAGAACATACTTTAAATGGCAATATGCCACACTGACTGACCATATGTCACATAATTCATGCAGACCTACAAAAACTAAGTACCATGATGCCATTACAGCAGAACTAATGAAGAAAAATGTGCTTAAAGCAATAATATGCATTTAGATCTTCACATCGATCTCACCCATGAAAATCTCTCAGCACATCTGCTTTCATCCATGACACATTCTCTCATTATATTTCACTCATTATATCATGGCATTCTCTCAGTCATTTAATATCCCCAGATAACTTTTCAATTCACACCCACACAAGGCACAGTTTGATCCTTTGACTCCCAGACCAACCGTTTGGAAAAGATGGTGGAATATGAAACTAAGGGGAAACACTCATAATTACCATCTGCCACTATTGGAGAAATCAGATTTTTTTGAAGATTGTAAACACGAAGGGGATTACACAGAACTGGGTTAACAAAAACAGCCCATGGACAATACATCTTAGGCCTAAAACTTTCAGACAGTTTCCTTCACCCTTTGTGTTCAAAGTTATTTTGAAGAAATGAAATCCCCTGTCCAAATTCAGAGCCATTCGTATATGCCTCACACAAGTGTAAAACATCAGTCTTTTATTGACCGGATGTCACATACTGAATAACCAAACCACAGAGGCATCAAGTGAAGAGCATTTCTGGGACAAAACAGACTAATTTAACTTTCATTCATTTTCCTTCGGCTTAGTCCCTATTTATCAGGGGAATGAACTGCCAACTATTCCAGCATATGTTTTACACAGCAGATGCCCTTCCAGCTGCAACCCAGTACTGGGAAACACCCATACACTTTTGTATTCACACACACATTCATACACTACGGCCAATTAAGTTCATCCAATTCACTTATACCGTATGACTTTGGACTGTGGGGAAAACCGGAGCACCCGGAGGAAACCCACATGATCACGGAGAAAACAGCCAGGACTCAAACCAGCTACTTTCTTGCTGTGAGGCGACAGTGCTAACCACTGAGCCACCGTGCCATTTGACTAATTGAACTTCATCGACAGATTAGTAGTTTTTAGAGCAAGCACATAAAACGCATAAAGACAAAGTAAAAAGTTCAATTCAATTCAACTTTATTTCTATAGCGCTTTTACAATGTAGATTGTGTCAAAGCAGCTTCACATAGAAGATTATAGTGAATTGGAATGGTGTCCGTTCAGTTTTTAGAGTTTAAGTTCAGTTCAGTTCAGTGTGGTTTAATTTTCACTGCTGAGAGTCCAAACACTGAAGAGCAAATCCATCGATGCGCAGCTCTACAGGTCCCGAACCATGCAAGCCAGTGGCGACAGCGGCGAGGAACGAACTTCACCAATTTGCGAAAAGTGAAGGAAAAAAAACCTCGAGAGAAACCAGGCTCAGTTGGGCACGACCATTTCTCCTATGGCCAAACGTCTTGTGCAGAGCTGCAGTCTAGGCGCCGGAGGCTGGTGAACGCTGGACGTCAGAGAAGACTCGTCTTAAAGTAAAACACTGTAGTTTATAGCTAGTATTAATTTGTTGAATAAAGACAAATTAATTGTTTTTTGAAGACAAAAAAAGCTTAATTGCTTCTTCAAATAATCCTAACGTTTAAACACTAACTAATGGCTGAATGTAAACAGACAGTCTGGACTTGTAATGCTCTGCATGCCCGTCTATCTTGGGCAAAGGTCATGTCATAAGACTCTTATGTAGGAAGCCAAAGAGGCCACATGGCAGCTAAAGCTCATGAAATCACAACAAATACGGCTAGCTTTAACCGCCTTCCCTGGAACATCTTCACCTCTAGAGGCCATTGGCAATGTCTGCTGATACTAAAAAACATGGGACCTGACAAGACTGTCTTTGGGCATTTATAAACTTGAGTAGCCCTCCAAATTCTTTCTGAAAAAGTAGTTTAATCTGTGCAGTAGTTCTTCTGGAAAGGTCTTATAAGCTCTGACAACATAATTGAGACTTGATGTGGATTCAAGTGATTTTTGGTGCCACTTTTGAACAAAAGTGCCACATTTTTTGGGGGGGTTTTTGTCCGTTTTTTCTCTCTCCTGCTGCTAAAGATGGAAAGCTTTTTTAACGCGGCAACAAAACTGCTTCATTAAATGTAAAAAAATGAAAATTCAGTCATTATTTTTATCACCCTGATGTTGTTTTAATGTCATATGCCATTCTTTCTTTTTCAGATAACTTGCTTCATTGCTACAATGACAGTAAATTGTGACTAGAATTTTTTTTTTAAGACAAAAATATCAAGCAATGGTCCCATGTGAATAGTTCTAGCATACACTATATAAGGTTCGTTGAAAAACAAACCTGAATTTATTTTCAGATGACAGTGAAAATGATAGTTGACATATGAATGTGATTTCTTATTTTTTGTCATTTCTAACAAATGATATGGTTTTTCAGTGTGACACGTGGCACCAACAGAGTTTTATGACTGTGCAGATACAGCGGGGAAAATAAGTATTGAACCATTGAACCGTCACCATTTTTCTCAGAAAACATATTTATAAAGGAGCCATTGACTTGAAATTTTCACTGGATGTTGGTAAAAACCAAAGAAATCCATATATGCAAAGAAAACAAAACTAATTAGATTACAAATGAAGTTATGCATAATAAAATAAAATGACACAGGGAAAAAGTATTGAACGCATAAAAAAAGGGAGGTACAGAAAGGCAGTGAAAGCCCAGACAGCTAGTTGATATAGTTGATGATCCTCTATTAAATACCATGAAACTCAATGGGTACCAACAACGGTTTGGTTACCCATGTTTTTTAAAATATCTTTTGAAATTCAAGAAAGAAACTCAGGAACAAGTGTGAATAAATGATGACAGAATTTACATTTTTGAGTGAACTATCCCTTTAAGACAGTAGTTCTTCTGGAAAGGTCTTATAAGCTCTGACAACATAATTGAGACGTGATGCGATTTTGGTGTCACTTTTGAACAAAAGTGCCATGTTTCTTTGTTTTTTGTGGGGGGGTTTTCTCTCTCCTGCTGCTACAGATAGAAAGATGTTTTAATGTGGCAACAAAACTGCTTCATTAAACGTAAAAAGAATGAAAATTCAGTCATTATTTAATCACCCTGGTGTTGTTTTAATGTCATATGCTACCCGTGTTATTCAAAATATCTTTTGAAATTCAAGAAAGAAACTCAGGAACAAGTGTAAGGTGAATAAATGATGACAGAATTGTAATTTTTGAGCGAAGCATCCCTTTAAGTCAGATGATAGCCTTGAACTGTTATATCCCATCTTGCAGTCAATGGCACACTAAAATAAAATATACAGCAAATATTTCCAATTAATTTTGATAGATTTTAATTTACCATCACGTATGGTTAGTGCAGGCAAAGCTTGATATCTTTAATTTACACTTTGAAATTTCAAGGCATTGGAATCCCACCAGTACAAAATTGAATTGATGTTAATGTGATTATATCTTTAAAAAAAAATCAGATACCCATGAGCAGCATCAAAGGCATTAAAGTTGCACGATTTCACATATATCCGAGGAATACGAATCCTAAGAAAAAAAAGTCAGGCAGAGACTTCTATTCATTGATTGTTAATTACATGGAGCTTGTAGTTAAATTTAAAATAGGGGCTGGGTTTGAAATAACTAAATAATTGGAGAAGTCTTTTATTTCACAGAAAGATTGTGTTATGACATTTTGATTCAAAATTACCAATCCCAAAAAAGAAAAAGGAAACAAAATAAAATAAAACACACATGGACGAATCAAACTTTTCAACCGAAATAAAACTATTCGTTGTCCTAATGTCAAGGCTACACTGAAAAGTCAGAAAGTCAAAACGAAACATTTGCACAAACAAAGAAAAATATCACCTGCGAAATACCTCATGAGTGTGAAACTGCTCTTTGACTTCTTCTACAAAGGAAGAGATGGGTGGCTGTGCTTGTAGGCCGTCCTCCGCAGAGAGCAGCCAGGTCAGGACCTCCTCCAGGGCACTCTGGTAGCTTTCCAGCTCATTTAGCCCCTGCGGCAGGGGACTGGGGGACGGTCGCAGTTCATCGGCCTTGTCTGGAGACTGCAGGCAGATAGACGCCAGAAAAATGGGTGAGACAACGTCATGGATTTGAAAACAAAACAACATATTGAGCTATTTCTTTTTAAATCAAGACTTGCCTAAAGAGTGCATTGACAATGGGGTTGAAGGAATGGTTGGTTAATCATGGGTAAAGCCCCCGAGAGTACTTGACTGGTTGATTCATCCTTAAAGGAACACTCCCCTTTTTTTGGAAATAGGCTCATTTTTCAACTCCCTTACAGTTAAATAGTTTTTTGAATCCATTCAGCCGATCTCTGATCCCAGACTTTTAGCTTAGCTTAGCATAGCATAAATAATTGAATCAGATAAGACCATTAGCATTTCGCTCAAAAATGTACAAAAAGTAAGTTTTTAAATTTGTCTATTGAAAGCTTAACTATTCTATAGTTACATCATGTACTATATGGAAAATGAAAAGTTGCTATTTTCAGGCTAGGAATTATACTCTAATTCTGGCGTAACAATTAAGACACTTTGCTGCTGTACCATGGCTGCAGCAGGCGCAATGATATTAGCACCTGAAAAAAGTCTCCAGTTATGTAACTAGGCAACAGCACTGCTTAATATCATATATCAAAACACTTTTTTGAATTTTTTGGAGTGAGATGCTAACGGTCTAATCCGACTCAATGATCTATGCTAAGCTATCTAAGCTAAAAGTGCTTCTGCCGGACCCAGAGATCAGCTGAATGGATCAAAAATGGCAAAAACTCAACTGTTTAACTCTAGGGAACATGTAGAATTAGCCAATTTCCATAAAGTGGAGTGTTCCTTTAAAAGCTGAGTGATCTTTAAAGTTAGGCTTCTAATTTCTCTTCCTGCTTTGGGAAATACCCTCTGCCCTTGTATGCGTTTGAGTGAAATGCACAAGCTGAGTGATAACATCAGGGTGGTTTTCAGATTGAATTTGAAGATTGTGAGGGGCCTCTTGGTGTTGACTTGTGATTTAGCACTAGGGTTATGGTGTAAAAACTAAAGCAAGCATTACTATTGATTCTATTTTAAAAAGAACATTTAATGCATAGTTTATTGAACCATTTGTGTGTATAAACAATACTACCTTAATTCACAACGATTGTCGAGAAGAACTGTGCTATTACTTTCTAAATAACCTTTAACCTAGAGTTTTCATTTGACACAGCTTGGGACACGCAAAATGAGACAGGAAAAGAGAGACTTGAGTCATATCCTAGTGACCAAAATATCTTTGGGGGTGACTAATAACCTAGCAACTACCCAGAACACTGTAGCAATGTTCCAAATAAACAATCAGAAGACTCCAGAAACAACATAGTAAGGCACCAGCGATATTATAGTATTCTTTACAGTATATAATGTACAGTATTTTTTAGGTAGCGCTTTCTGTCACTGAGAGAACTCTATTACAGTAAGTATCATTTGAAATGGGACAGAGCCACTACATCTAAAAATAAATGAAGAAGCAATGATAGGTGACAGAAGCATTACTCACATTTAAACTACCTAACATCACCAAATGAAATGTCAAATCCACAAAGAGATATTTGACTGAGCAAGCTTTAGGAGTGTAGAGGGACTCAATCTACTTCATCTGATCAATGGGCATAATTCAATGGGCAATATTGTTTGAAGAATTTTCATTAATTTGTTCTTAAGAAACTTCCTAAGAACAATCTAGGGTGTATTCACATGTACTTAGGCAGCAGAACTGTTCGCACCTGCGTTCATAAGAATGGTGATATCCCTATGGTGTTTTCTTAACTGTAAGCATTTTCTCACCAAATTAGCAAATGAACGCCACTCAACTTCCCATAAAAGCAATAGTGTGCCTGCACACTTGCACATGCACACTTCATGATTTTGCCAAGTACGATGCGATCCTGGATTAACATCTATGTTGATCCTGAAACATCCCTTTTGTTCGAAAAATCTATTGTATTGTGTAATCTATACCTATTCCCTAGCCCTAAACCCAACCATAACTGTAAATTATTCCCAATATCAGAGGGGAATAATAGTTGGATAACAATCATATAGAAGTGCATAAACGGTAAACATATCCCTGAACTCTGATTGGATGTTGTTCCAGGATCAACATAGATGTTAATCCAGGAACAAGTCCTACTTGGTGAAATCAGGTTGGTGTTGCACATGCAATGCATGTCTGAAAGTGCACATGTAGTCGGTCTCCAGCCAGACCCTTTTCCATAAAAGGGCATGACATCATAGGCCTGTGAGCAAGGTAAGTTGGGATGTCAGCTAACTGTTTACAGCAACAACACTGACAAGCACCACTCACATTTTTTAATTTATTTATTTTTTATAAAAATGCTGAAAAAATGCCTTCAAAACGGAAAAATGTAGGAATGTTCTATCAATTTAAAGAAGAACAGTGGGCTAATGGCTAATTGTGGATGCTCACAGATGTACAGTCATCTTGCTCTTCAGGGTTCATACACTGGCTTTGACTTTGATTTAATATGGTAGATGACTTACATATTGCAGACAATAAAAACAGTAGCAGGGCCAGACAGAATCTGCGGGCATTTTTTGCTATTTCCACGCAGAAGTTTGTACAAAATCTGCAAATTTATGTGGAATAATTTTGAGAGTATAGTAGCTAATAACCGAACACATGAAATAAATTTTTTTTTTAACTTTTTAATAGTGCTGGACAAAAATTAATCACTATTAAATCGCACCCAAAATAAAAGTTTGTTTTGACATAATATATGTGTGTTTGTTATATATATTTATTATGTATATGTGAGACACACACATACATCGAAACAAAACTATACAAGAATTTTGTTACATAGACATTTAAATTTATATATAATTTATATATACCTTTAAATAAACATTCTCAAATATATGCATGCATGTGTGTATTTATATATACATATTAAATATACACACACACAACTTTTATTTTGGATGCGATTAATCCCGATCAATTTTTGCCCAGCACTACTTTTTAACTTCTGTTTAAGGTTTACAATGCAAATCCAATTAGAACCACTAGTCAGTCTCTCATATTGTATAACAGGTCTACTGAAAGAAAGAAAATATTATTTTACACACTGTATTGTACATACTGTAATTTATATTACATTATATGTAATTTTGAATTTTGAATAAACCATTTTGAATATTATTCAATAATATTATGGTAATTAATATAAAAACGGAATAAATAGAAATTTACACATATTTACATAAGTAAACAAATAGACTGAATGATAAACTCAAAAATCAGCAGATTTCTGCGCGCGCAGACTCCATGTTTGCCTAGAAATGAGCCATCTACAGTATGAATATATCTATGCTTTCCTTTATATGCTAAACTGCTAAAATATTAAAAACTGCTTTTATTCTAGCCAAAAAAAACAAAAAACAAATAAGACTTTCTCCAGAAGAAAAAACATTATAGGAAATATTGTGAAAATTAATCTGTTAAATATCACTTGAGAAATATTTGAAAAATAATTAATATTGCACAGGGTGACTAATAATTATGCCCTCAACTGTAAGTAAACAAACAGACTGAATGATAGACTCAAAAATCTGCAGATTTCTTTGTGCGCAGATTCCGTGTGGGCCTATTAATGAGCCATCTACTGTATGTATATATCTATGCTTACCAGACTCAACAACAAGTCTCTGTAAAAATCCCTCCCTCGTGTGTTTTCCAGTGCAAACCTATGGCACTTTTTGTCAATTTTATAGTCTGCCAAGGCAGTAAAAGTGTGGCACCACTGATATCTATTAGAGGCTGTGTTATAGACACAGCTGCATTGCTTGGCAACATGGTGGAGCAGTCAACAGAAACAAACCTGTGCGATGAGGAACTTCCTCTGCTGTTCGGGTGTTTTGACATAGGCGGCTTGAGTGAAGGCATAGCTTTTAAATCTCGGCTTATAGGAGGGCGACGGGCTGCGAACGCGACTCTGGGCCACGCTGACTGTGATCTAGAACAGATTCAAAAGACAAACGCTCAAAAAACAAAAAAACAAAAGAGATGGATGAAGTGAAATATTGAGGAGAGCTGAGCGATGGAGCGATGAGCTGGAGATGGCAGTGAGAAGGACGATGAGGACGTTGGAATGCAGAGAGGCAAAATTAGATCACAAATTACGAAACGTAATTCAATGTCGGCCGGCAAAGTGTGTTGACAAGCTAGAGGTGCATCCTGAGAACGTCGGAAAGCCTTCTGGAAACCAGAGAAGCTTTCATAGGAGATCTATGTGGCGCCAGAGATAATGGCTCCAATGCATTATGATTGCTACACACGCAGCGTGTTTGTCTATGAGTGTGTGTTTGTCTGACCTGCTGAGAGTATCGCTGTTGGGTTTGATAGAGGACGTGCTCCTCCTTGGTCACTGCGGCTCGAGGGAGGGTCTCCACCTCTTGGATGGCCTCCAAACTCACACCATGGGGCAGCACTTTGAAGAGGGAGGTGACATACATGATGATGGATTTCTTATCTGGATGGACTGTAGCAACATCTGTGGAGAGGAAAGAAGAAATGGCTTAACTGCATGGTAAACACGGGAGAGATTATCGGGGCCTATTTGAAATTAGATTCAAGTGAGAAGCAGAGGACAACCAAATGCTTTACGTTAAAAAGGATGTGAAAATAAAGTGTATGGATACTGTTTTTTAAATATGTATATTATTTTATTTTAATATGTAAATGTTTATATACACACAGTAAAGCAGGTAATTATTTAAATATTAGATTTCAGACACAATTTAATTAGACACAATTTAAAGTTTGAATTTTTGTTATTTATAGACATGCAAAAAAATAGGAAACATTTCTAAATTAAATGAAGGATTAAATGAAGAATAAATAAAAAATAATTGTTTACTCAAATATCTTTAAAGTTCATTCATTCATTTTCTTTGCGGCTTAGTGCCTTTATTAATCTGGGGTCGCCACAGCGGAATGAACCGCCAACTTATCCAGCATATGTTTTACGCAGCGGATGCCCTTCCAGCTGCAGCCCATCACTGGGAAACATCCATACACACTCATTCACACACTCTACGGACAATTTTAGCTTACCCAATTCACCTGTATCACATGTTTTTGGACTTGTGGGGGAAACCGGAGCACCCGGAGAAAACCCACGCGAACACGGGGAGAACATAAAACTCCACACAGAAATGCCAACTGACCCAGCCGGGGCTCGAACCAGCGACCTTCTTGCTGTGAGACGATTGTGCTACCCACTGCGCCACTGTGCTGCCCATATCTTTAAAGTGATTCCTAATTTTCCTAATTTTGTATTAATATACACTTTTTAAGCTATCATTTTATATATTTATCTATATTTAAAATCTATATATTATAAATCTATATAATTTAAGCTTTATATACACAGCGGGCAAATTAGTATTGAACACATCATGTTTTTTCCTATGAACAATATTTCTAAAGGAGCTGTTGACATGGAATTGAACCAGATTTTGGAAAAAACCCAAACAATACAAACATAAGAATAAAACGAAACAAAAAAAATCTGAAAAAGTAGTTTTGTGTAATAATAATGAAATGACACGGAGAAAGCGCTGAACTACTGAAACGTATTTAATACTTTATATAAAGGCTTTTTTGGTGATGGCAGCTTAAAGACGACTCTTATATGGAGAAAGTCACATACATTGCTCAGGTGTGAGTTTTTCACAGACTTCAACAGTGGGTCTTGTCTATCAAATCTGATCTTTAATTTGTATTTTATATTGGATTCAAGTCAGGTGATTGGCTGGGCCATTCTACAGCTTGATTTTCTTTCTCTGAGCATTTGAGAGTTTCGTTGGCTGTGTTTTGGATCATTGTCTTGCTGAAATGTCCACCCTGGTTTTATCTTCATCATCCTGCTAATGTAGATGTTGGACTGAAGCAGCTAATATTCATTTACAATGAGGAAGGCCTGAGGGTTACTGAAGAACTACTGAGAGATTTCAGCTGCTGTCTGGGCTTTTACTGCCTTTCTACACCTCCTTTTCTTCATGTGTTTAATACTTTTTCCCTGCGTCATTTCATTTTATTATGAATAACTTAATTTGTAAACTAATTAGATTTGTTTTCTTTGCATATATATATTTCTTTGGTTGTTACCAACACCCGGGGAACATTTCAAGTCAACAACACCTTTAAAAATATGTTGTCTGAGAAAAATGGTGACGTGTTCAATACTTATTTTCCCCGCTGTATTTTTGTCATTTTAGTGTTGTTCCCTTAGATTTGCTGCTCAAGAAGCATTTCAATATCGATAATAGCAGTGTTGGATAAAAAGGTTATATATTACAATCTTAAGCCTATCTTAATCTTAAAAATAAAATAAAAATAATAACACACTTTCCCATGAGTTATGCTATTTTGCGTATTTATTTATATATATATATATATGTTTTTTAAGATTGGGATAGGCTTAAGATTGTAATATATAACTTTTTTTTAACCCAACACTGGTTAATAGTGTTTAAAACAGTTTTGCAGTCTAATAATTTGTGGTACACATTGTTCGTATAAAAAAAATGTGCCTTCTTTCTCAAAACATGGACACACTTTATAATTATAAGGTCTCATTTGTAAACTACATGGTAAAAAATGCTGGGTTCCACACAATCGATTTGTGTTATGGCAGCATAATTTGTCTTAGTGCTAACTTAATTCCTTTAAGTTATTAGTTTTTACAAATTTAAGTGGTTTGAACATAAAACAATTAAGTTGTCCCCCCAAAAACCTCAAGAATTGTGTTGTCTCATTTTAAGTAACAAACAGCAAACATAACTTTTTTAAAGTGTAAACTAGTTAACGTGAACTAACTATATTAATATTAACTACAACATTTTCTAAGTGCAAAATTGTATTCGTTTACATTTGTGTTAAAAAAAAAAATAATTGCTTAAAGATTCTGAAAGAAAGTAGCAAAAAGTCAAACCCGACTCCAAACTTTTGAAAACTAGTGTAAAGCTTTCATTTAATTATCCAGTATATACATGCTCTCTATGGACTTCTCTTCAGGAAAGAAACATCATACGTATATTACATCTCTATCACAATTTTCCCCTTCCCTTTAGATAAGTCCACAGAGACCAAGTCATAAGTGGTACAAGCTCAACTACGAGCTAAACCCCCATGGCATAAATTATGTGATGAAATTCAGGTTTTAGATGTTGATGTAACAAGACATTTCCTCTCGTCCAAAAAAAAAAGCACTGTCTGTATCGCTCAGAACAGCTTCAAAGGCTAATGGTGAAGGAGAAGAAGAAAAAAAAGGGAGGTGGTCAAACCCTCGGGGTCCAGCAGCCGGTCGATGCCTAAACTCTTCTCCGCAACACTGAAGGCATGATCCAGTCTCTCAATGGCATTATCCTGTTGCTCCACCACACTCCAGCTAAACAGCTCTGGCCTGCCAAAGAACCATAAAAAAAAGACATAATTAATATAGGATAGTTAATAACTTAAACTATTTTCCGAGCTTGAAATAGCTAAAAGCAGATCGAAACACAGCTGGCTCATTACCCAAATGAACAACACGGAAAAACAATAACTCATACACTCGGCTTCAAATACTGCTTTAGGCCAGTGTTCATCCATGCAGTTTATGACCATTGAATAAAAACATTCATTTTGAGTTTCATTAGTGGTGAAAGCAGAGATTTTCAATGAAAGCGCGAGCACCTGTGGCTGTGGATGAGAGCGTTGAAAGCGAAACCGTCGGCCCAGCTGCTGGAGAAGTTGACCACGTTGACGTCTTGGTAGTTTTTGAGGGACTGCCTGACCCAGCTTAACAGGATCTTTTCGCTGTTAGTCTGCTGTAAGTCCGCCATGACATCTTTCATCACATCCTTAACCTGCGGCCAAGAAGAGGATGTACATACAGTAAAAAAAAAAAAATTCTTTTTCCAATATTTCCCAAATAATGTTTAACAGAGCAAGGAGTTTTTCACAGTATGTCCTAAAATATTTTTTCTTCTGGGGAAAGACTTATTTGTTTTATTTCGGCTAGAATAAAAGCAGTTTATTAATTTTTTTAAAAACATTTTAAGGTCAATATTATTAGCCCCTTTAAGCAGTATTTTTTTTATCGTCAACAGAACAAACCATCATTAACTTGCCTAATTAACCTAGTTAAGCCTTTAAATTGTGCTTTAAGCTAAATACGAGCATCTTGAAAAATACCTAGTAAAATATCACATACTGTCATCATGGCAAAGACCAAAAAAATAATTCATTACAAAATAGTTATTAAAACTATTATGTTTAGAAATGTGTTGAAAAACTCTTCTTTCTGTTAAACAGAAATTGAGGGAAAAAAATATACAGGGGGGCAAATAATTCAGGAGAACTTCAACTGTATATGCATGTTTATCAGAAAAGTGAAAAATACAACACACATGACCTGATATTGATGAACAGGATCAGATTCAAGAATCAAGAGATTTATTCTGATGTGGACAGTAATGACAACATGGTTTAGACCTACAGTACTGTTACTTTGCAAGTCTCCTTTAAAACAAATAAACATTTACAGTGCATCCGGAAAGTATTCATAGCGCTTCACTTTTTCCACATTTTTTATGTTACAGCCTTATTCCAAAATGGATTAAATTCATTTATTTCCTCCAAATTCTACACAAAATACCCCATAATGACAATGTGAAAAACAATTTTTTGGAAATTGTTGCAAATTTATTAAAAATAAAAAGCCTGAAAAATCACATGTACATAAGTATACAAAACTCCCACCTTTATAACACAATGGTAATTTTTAAAATACCTTGGAGTATGATGAAAATTTCATGGTAGTACATGAATAAAATAAATAAGTCTATTCATATTCTCCATAAGGAAAAAAATCTGTAATAATAACCAATAAACCTTTAAAGACAGACTTGTGAAAACCGAGGTTGTTAATTGATTTTATGTTCTGTTTGTATTTATGCAGTTTTACATTTCTCCATTTTTTTTTATTGATTATGCAATTCACAATGCTTTATTGCACCGTAGTTCTGTCCTTCATTAAAATTCGTTCTTAATCTTTTTGTTGAATTTTCATATACTTCTTTGCTTCAAATCAAAGATTGTCATGCTGTGATTCACCTCAAAGAACTGCATATAATGCTTTAAGACTCACAAAAAAAAAAAAAATATATATATATATATATATATATATATAGGGATAAAAAAAAAATGAATGAGAAAAATGTTTCCGGAATAAGCACTTATGTTTATGGTGATCAGTCAGCACCACAGTAAATATATGTAAATCAATCAGTACTGTGATACTTGCATAGTATTTTTTAAATCAGTCTCAACACTGAAACACTACAGAGTCTTAAAAGCCCCTATTGCTATAACCATCGCTAACATAAGATGAAAGAGAAGGACATCAATAACTCTGTACATAAACCACAGTAGGGCCACCTTATCAGATGCGGAGAAAAAAAACAGAGGAAACGAGTTCCTGTACAGATAAGCACATGACAGTCCACCGCAAATGTGCTACATATAAAATCTTTGATAGATCAACACAGTGGATCATAAAGGTCCTGTAGTGTGTTGCTGCCCTTGAAAGCGAACCACAGAGATTGTGGGTGTGATTTCACTGTATTGAACTCTCATACCTGCCAGTGGAGAATGATGCTCCAGATGAGCCCCAGGGTCAGTTTATGATTCCCATCTACAATGTCAGCTCCTCCAATGTTCACCAGATCAACCTACAAACGCAGTTGACGTGAATGTAAGAGCCTTGATTTTGCAAAATGATTCTGATTTGTGTTAACTTTATACACATGAAGGGGGACATGACATGTGGAATTAAAGTTGCTTTGATCTTTTGACCTATAAGGGGTCTTTGTTCTATTAAATCACTGAACAAGTTTTAACTTTTAAGTCATCCTTCCAGTTATGAATAAAAGAATTTATCTTATCAAGCTGTAAAAATGACTGGATTGTCAATGAGGTGGCATGTGATGTCACAGGGGTATAGACTACGCTCTACAGAGCACAGGCTCCACCCACTGATAGTCAAACAAAACAAACTGAAAGGACTTTCGCTTTAACATTGCTTTAAACAGCTCATTTGTAATGCTTTTTTTGTAAATAAGGGTTTTAAATTGATAGTATTGTCAAAAAACTAAAGCAAAACACTTTTAAGAGTGTACTGATACAATATGTTAAATTGTTCCCTGATATCTACCTAGTAGGTATGTGGCTTAGATAAGTAAAAAAATAAAATAAAGTCCAGAAAATGCTTTTGTATGCTCATTTACAACCACAGGAATTACCCCTAGAATGAAAAGCTCAGGTTTGACCATATTTGGAACAATCGTGAATATTAATGAGCTCTACTCTGATGCTCCACAGCTAGTATACCTGCTCTAATGCTCTAATCTCTGAATTAACACATGAGATTTATAAAGTTTACTGGTATCCCTTTACTCAAGAGAAATCACAGTAAGAGCTGAGTGATATGACACAATGCATAAACATACATTCAACACTCAGCAGTTGACATGTGTTCATTAAAAACATGTGCAGCAAATTCCACAATATACACGTTAAACTAACAACAGTACATTTAAACAGACCAAATACCAATTACACTGAATAAATGTATAATCTGTATATCCTGCATTTTGCTTTCTGACGTGCTGTGAACACTCTGTCGTCATACATGGCTGCCTGCTTCACAAAACTGCTCCTTTTTAGTCTCCCTGCCTCTCCTATTTTCAAAATAAGAGCTTCACATAAATAGTATGTTCATTCATTCATTTTCTTTTCGGCTAATCCCTTTTATTAATCAGGGGTTGCCACAGCGGAATGAACGGCCCATAGTATGTTTAATACAAGCTTAAATAAATGTAAAAATAGGGGGAAACATTGTGGCCAATCAATTAATGATCCCGTGTGGATCGTCAAAGTCAGTGTTTGTTCCAATTTCCCTGTTTTACACCAGATTTTACACTCACTTACAACACTTAAAAATTTGCTGAAAACAACTTCAACCAGACATTGTAATTTGATTTTTGTTTGTCTATTTTCAAGGTGTCCCAATGTTTCATTTCAATTTATCACGCAGAGACGCCTTTAAGCCAGTTAAATGGATAAGTGTCATTACCTTATCAACCTGTAAAAATTGTGCTTCAGCATAATTTTGTCTTGAATTTATTAAACAAAAAGCCGAAACGTTGAAATTTTCAAAGCTGTGAATAGTAAAACAGCCAGCTGAACCAATTAACTCACATTGTTCTTCTGAAGGATCTGCAGGGCCCTGTTAACATTGTTAAGGGAGTGCACTCGAGTGAAGCCACGTTCTTTAACCTGCAAATGGGGAATATATCAGAAATGAACTTTGAGCATCCATTGCAAATGAATTCAACCATTTATGCACTCATCCTTGTCCAAATGCTTTGAAACCTTGGGTATTTTTTTTTCCTTGATACAAAATAGAACGATGAAAGTCTCTCAGAATATAACCAGAATACAGCAGATAATCTTTGTGAATTATCATAGTATGTACATGTTGTTATTTTGCAGTCTGTTGTCATCATTTGTAAGCTACTTTGAATAAAAGCATCTTATAAATTATTAAACAATGTAATGTAATCATTCTTAATGTGAACGAGCTTTTAAATATTTAGACTTAAACGATTAAACTCTTGGTCAAATACATCATATTGCTTCCCAAGACTTTAAATAAATTATCTGAGATGCACTGACCACTTCTGATGATAATGGACCCCTCTTGAAACTTAAAAGCCTTATTTTGCACTCATTGTAATTGCACCAAAAGAGTATACCATTATGACTATTCACCCATTTTGAGTATACGAGCAAATAATGACAACACGTGTCTTTCAGTGCTGAACTATACCTTTAAAAGACTATTTTTTAATATTAGTGTTTTAAATTAAATTCAAAGAAGAACCCACTATTTCATGGCCAACCAAAACCTCCAGAAGTTCAAGAAGACGTCGGCCATCGCACAGGTCAGTGAAGAGTTCATCAATAGGAGGTCTTCTTGTCTGGAAAAGAAACAAATCTTGATTAAAGCTGATTAAAGGGATATTTAACCCAAAAATGAAAATTTACCATTCACCTATTTGAGTGTCTTTTTTCGGTTGAACACAAAGGAAGTTTGTATTTTGAAAAATGTTGGAAACCTTTAAGCAGGGGCACCGGTAGGGGGGGATGGGGGGAGTTAGGATGTTTCTAAGGGCCCACGCCCATCCCCCCTCTTCACTTTCATCCGTGATGATCGTCCGCAGGCAAGCCCCCCAACTTTCGGACAATACCCCCACCTCATCCCACCCCCCACGACTTTTCACTTTTGTCCGCGTGTGTGTTATGTAAAGACTGACAGGATGAGACCTTTAGTTTTTGTTAGTTTTACTTTGATAGGAAAAAAAATACATTCTCATTTTTCCCCCACAGCTCTGCCTTGAAGAAAACTCTCTCTCTCAGTTTTGAAGGACAAAGAACTGATGTCCTTCCTCTGTTATTATTATACTGTAAAACCATGCTAACAGTGTTACAAAGACAATGCAGAAAGATGTTTTTCACCTTAAGTGTGGAGCAACAAACAAGCAAATCAAAAGCACACATTCAAGCATACACATTCGCATCCTGACATAGACGAAGCTGAGTGACAAGACTCGGTGCGAGTGTGAATCTTAACTTTTAACCTCCAGATCAAGACTCAGTGCGAGTGTGAATCTTAACTTTTAACCTTGATATCAAGCTTGTCTCCTCTTCCACCCACCATGGAGTAGGTGGATGAATAACAACCTTTCAGTTTATGTATATACCTAACGTGCTTTCCCAGACTGCAGCAAACAGAAACCTGCGAAGCTTTCTCTTTCAAATGGCTATCTAAAGAACGTCTGAATTGATAAGTCAAAACCAATTTTTGCATAATCAAGTATTATTAATTGCCATTAAACGTGTTCCATTCATTCCAACAAATGATGGAAACAATTCTCAAAATCATATTACCTTAGCAAACTGTGAGTTTATCCATTTGGTGAAGGTTTTCTTCTGAACGTCTTCTCTTTCATCTGAAAATGAGAGCGAACATGGTCAATGCGGTCCAGTTAAAGGTTCAACTCTTACAATTTCACTTCTTGCAAGATAAGAAAACAAAAGAAGCCTAAAAACTCGGTCATTTAATTCCTCGGGAAACGTAAAGCTTTGCAATTACGCAACGGCATATATCCTCATAAAAATAAAAATGTCCACTGGGATCAATAAGCAGTATTCACTACACTGTGGCATTTGATATGAGGAAGGTTAAATACAAAAAGACTATGAGGAGAGAAGAAAAAAAGCCACTGAAAGGCCTGGAAAAGGTTTAAGGGTATACAGATCAATGGTCAGCTGGCTTTCAAAAGAAGATTACTTCTAAAAGACCAAACACAATGACTGACTAGGGTGAAAGATTGATCAGAAAAGCCAAAGAGCCTGCTTAGAAATTCCTCTATTATCGACAGTTGTTTCTAAAACATTTAACGCACAGTTTGATTATTCTAAATGGCAAACAAGCACGAAGCAATCTCAAAAAAAACCCGCAAACAAAACAAAAACCACATTTCTTTGTGGCGTAAATCCTGTTCATGAAGTCGCTCTTGCATCCGCAAAAGAGAGCGAAGGAAATGCCGGGTGTTGGGAACATTAAAAATCAATCAGCGCAAAGAACATTTAGCTTTCATATCACATTAAAAGCTTGTGTTGTTCCCCGCTCTAATATTCTCCAATTGCTTTGATTCCGATCTCTGTGCGCTAGACTCTCGGCTTGCTTGGGTTTCAGATTGATTACAAAGGCATAATTCTTATCTAGGGGCCCTGATGATATTAAAGCCAGAGTTCGCACTTGTAATGAAAATCTTCTGTCATCTTTCCTCTTCCTCACATGTAAGAATGTACTCGAATAAATGCAGGCTTTAAGGTCATTGCACACTGAATTCAAAATTTTCGTCCAAATTTTTTACATGTAAAAATATAAATTCGAAGTCACTTCACAAATTCAGACTTGCAGATATTTGACTGAATAGAATATATAGCTTGTGTTATTGGCCTCAGAATGCTCCCCCGCTCCAATTTATGTAGGAATCGGGTTTAAATGTGTGAAGTTGTGGTGGTCTAGAGAAAACGGAGGTAGAACATGCTTGACTATTTATAGGGGTTTGGTCTCGTGGTGATTGGATAATGGAATGATTGTCAATAATGAATTGGCCTTGTCAAAACTGTGCATGCTCCTCCCAAATTTGTTAATAAATCATCACATTGTGTCAATCACATTTACACACTGCCTCAGAAACTTTCATCCGTCATAAAACAAAATTGTTTTGAGTTCAATTTTTTACATTTTGCCCATACAAGCAAAAGCAAAAATCCCGAATGTTGTCACTTGGAGCACAGACACAGAAACAAAGAGCGTAATATAAAGACAGTATAGCAGATTGTTTGTGAAACACTGTTATAGCCTACACTGTTTTTCCTGTAGAATCGACAGTAACTTATTGTAAATCGATTACAGAAAGAATACGGTATTTACATTTACAGCACCATTTATCTTGCTCTATATGTGTTTACAGTATTGTACAGTGCTCAGAATATACAAGTACACCCCTCACAAATCTATCTTTTAAATTCATATTTTTAATAGAAAGCTATACAATATTATATTTGTGCATGTACGTTAGATTAGTCAGTACTGAAGCCAAATCTGGAGCTTATCTGACAAAATAACAATCCAAAAACTAGTACACCCAAATTTATATGTTATAGAAAAATATTAAATACAAATTTAAAAAAAGAGGAAGAATCAAGAGAAGCAAAAAAAGTAGAACAATTTAGTTGAAATTTTGTAGGTTGTAATATTTTTTTTTTTTTTTGCAATATTTTGCTTGAATTTAATTGTATTATCTTTCAATTTCTAAATATGTTTGGTGACTAAAATATTCTTTTAATAAATACATCTGTTTAATAAATCTGCTTTGTTTAAATGCACCAAAATGCATTGCCTATATTCACTGAGAAATGGATAAAAATATTCATTTTCAAAATGGGAGCTGAGCACTATATATCTTTACTGTAAAATATACAGCAATTTTTACAATGCAACTTTAAAATACAGTAACATACTGCATAACTGTCTTACAGTAAAATACTGTTCATATTACAGTTAAATACTGTGTAATTCACAAAAATTGTTAACAGTGTACTGTATGCTGGTTTCAATGCCTGTGGCGCACCGTGTGTGTGTCCATACCTTTGACTTACTGCCAGTCTCTGTTCAGGATTCACACAATTGTGTGTTATGTAGCTGCAGTATCATAAGCAAAGTATCAAAATGCCACTGATTTCCTAAGATAGACTTTGAATTTTGGGATAATCCTGTACAGCTCTTTGATAAGGAGATGAACTCTCCTTCCTCTCTGTGGAATGGATTGTTGGAACACAATATTTTTTGAAAGAAAACAACAAAGAGAACAAAGCATCTCTACTTGAATTGATACCAAATTTTTGCGTTTTCTTTTTTTTGGAACGGATTAATTAATAATAAAAAGATTGAACTCCCAGTGCGAGATTTTTATGCGTGATGAATTTTTCAGATACGAATACGAAACAAACGTTTGAAAAATTGGGATGAACATTTTTTTATTTATAATTTTGACCTCACGTTGTGTCAATCACATTTATACACTGCCTGCGAAACTTTCGTCTGTAATAAAAAAAAATTAAATAAATAAAGTTTCATTTTTTTGTAACAAAATTTTTCTTTAGTGTGCAAAGACTTTGCTTTTTGTTTCCATCCACTTTTACTGTGAATGAGCAGCTTGGAAGCTCTACTAAATATCTCCTTTTTTAAATTTGCTCCATACTATAAAAGAAGTCAGTTTGGCAGAATTATCATGTTTGGGTAAACTCTTTTAAAACCCTTCAGAGCAGGCATAGAATTATTAAGAATGAGTAAGTATTGTTTTGATAATTTCTCATGCACAAAAACGCTAGGCGTTGAATCACAAGCTTTCCAGAGTCAGCGTGGATGACAGCGTTTTCATGCATAATTGATTTTAAGCTTCCAGTTGTTTTTGCCACCATCGCAATAATAATCATGAAATGGGTAGTTTCAGTTCATTGTTCCCATTGGTCAGCCTACACTTCAGCTGACTGTATAATCACAGTAGCATGGCTCGGTTTCGTTTCAAGCCTGACTGCACCATGTCATGCTTATAATCGCAATAACACGCACACTCACACGATGCTGCTGGAATAATACGACAGAAGGGTAAACTGTAGGTCTTGATTTTTGAGGCCAAACACTGAAGGAGATTAAATCAAGTCTAAAGAACTAAAAAACAGATTGAAAATAATAAGAATATAAACATATAATTGTAAAACTAACTGATTTCTTTCTACAAATATGGTGAACAAAATATATTTTAAGTATTTTTTTTCTTTTATGAATAAACACATCTGGCTAAAACATCCTATTATAAACTGTGGATCATAAAGGACAATAATTTAATAATGTCCATACTGAAGAAGCCAGTTTTTTTTACACAGTATGTTCCATAAAAGAGAGAAAGTCATTGTCACGGAAGGACGCTGACAACAAAGTTGGGGATCCACGTGCAGTTTTATTAAAGAGTAGTCATACAGGCAATGGTCAAAAACAGGGACAAACAGAAGCATGTAGGTAATCCAAAACAGGCGAATAGTCAGGACAGACGGCGGGAAAACGGAAACATTAAACTAAGCAAAGGGGTCAAAAAACGGCAAGACAAACAAGAAAAAACGCTTTGTAGTGCTACGAAGGGGAAACAAGACTCAGCAATGTGTGTTGCAAAGAGAGGTGTCTTTATAGTCCAGTTAATGATTCAATGACTACGTTTACATGGACATCAGTAATTAAATTATTTGCCTTAATCTAATTAAGACAATAATATGATTAAGGTATTTACATGAGTTGCTTTTTGAATGTTCCTTTCATGATCCTGTTTTACATGTTATAGAACTCGGGACGCCCTGAAGTGCTACCGCACCATATGTCAGCGCGCTAACCACTAGGCTATTGCGCCGACGGAAGAGTGTTGTTTTAATGGAATTTCATACCGCAAGCTGAATGGGAGAAAAAAAACCTTCCGCATTTCGCGGTGTATGTGTCTGTGGTCTTCACTGACTCGGTAGGTGCAGAGAATAGTGTCAAACAGCCGTGTGTGTGTATGGACTATCCTGTTGCAAAAAGCAGCGAAAAGTCCTACATGATTGTAATAGTTTGATTAAGGTGTTTACAAATGTCTGTACTGCACTTCAATAATGCGACTAAAATCGGCATACTCCACATGTCTTAATTCGACTTCTCTTTAGTTCAATTATGACCTTAATCGGATTAAATTAATAAAACAAATCGCTGTTTACATGGTAGACTCTTAATCAGAGTATTGTCTTAATCGTATTAAAATCGGACTATTGGTGTCCATGTAAACGTACTCACTGATGAGCTTCAGCTTTGTGTCTGTGTGTGTGTCATCATCGGTGATCCGGAACAAGTGTGTGTGAGGTGCATGATGGGAGTTGTAGATCATATCAGTGCCCGAATTGTAGTTCTCCAGCGATCTGCAACTGCTCAATTGCTGGTGATCATAACAGTCATACAGATTTAAAAGGAACCTGAGTAAATGATGACAATTTAATTTTTTTCTGTGAACTATCCCTTTAATCTCTTAATATTTCTTAATATTCAAATCTAATCTTTTTAAATTGAATAACACTTAAAAAAGTATGTAATGTAACGGGTCTGGACTTGGTGTGTTAAATCGATTTTTTAACAAAAGTCATTTTTCATAAGTAATTCATTCAAATTAACATGTTAAAGTGACAGCCCTTAAAAATATCAAATTATTTCCCTAACTGCCAAGACACGATTTCTCATTTTCATTAAGTTTAACTTGATTAAACAAAAAATCTAAAACTAAAGCTCAAATTAACAACTGCAGTCAAAATAATCTGAATTATAAAATTAAAATCTAGAATCTCAATTATACTACAATACCCCTGATTCAAGTCAAATGTTTTCTTCTTTTATTTTACATACAAAAACTTTATAAAATGGCTGTTTAAGCAACCCACGCAGACCACATTTTTAGCTCTTCAAAGAAAGCCATTCTACAGGTCCAAGACTAATTGAAGTTCTTTACAGTAGAGAATGATGGCTTGTAAAGACATCTCAACAGCAGCAATTGAGAACTATTCTTATCGCGGATCAATAATTTCTGGAGTAAATCAGATATCACTTAACGTTCCATAAAGCCAAAAGTCATTCCTTTACTTGATTACCCCAATCCACTTCAATTAGGCTGTCAACCCCCTTGACAAAAAGTGCAGAATACAGCATCAGCGCACAAAGGAAAAGCTGATCATTATAAGTCTTTCGCTGCAGAGGGAACCTTCACATTATCTTACAGTATTACCGATATTGATCTACAAAGCTCTAAATGAGCTGCTTTTAAAGGCTCGGGGTTTGACGGGGTAATTATATTTCTGGCTTCTTTAGATTCGGAAACACAACAGGGTATAGATGACTACCCGCAGATTCCCTGAATGCCTAAACTTTAAGACACAACTCATTACCAGAGCATTGTTATTTCTACGAGAAAAAGAAAGCAGTTTGGTTGACCCAATGACTTATTTTCAAATAAACAAAAATTATCTGCCTTGTAAAAAAAAAGTGAATATATACAGCTGTTATCTTAAAGCATTCTACATTTACTCACTCTTGACTTCTAACAGCGGGTAATAGAATGTTATTTTAGAAGTGTGGTTAAAGCAGCTTTATAAAACACATAGCTTCTGGTCCTTTTATACACACCATTTACGCACACTCAAATGGTTCTAATCGAATCGAATTAGTTTCTTCTGTTGAACACAAAATAAGATATTCTGAAGAATGTTGAAAAAAGCACCCATTGACATTCATAGTGGGAACAAAATATGCTATGAAAGTTAAAATGGCAATTTTTTTTTTCACCAACATTTTTTAGTATATCTTTCATTGTGTTCAGAAGAAAGAAATAAAACACAAGTGGAGGATGAGTAAATGATAACAGAATTTTCATTTTTGGGTGAACTATGCCTTTAAAGTTGTTGTAAATTGTACAGTTTTCTGTTTCACACTGTAAAAAAATCCAGGCTCATGTTGTCCAAACACAAATCAATTAAGTTAACTAAACAGTTTTTCTTTTACAAATTTAAGGAGATTGAACATAAAGCAATTGAGTTGTCAAAAAAGTAGTAATAATTCAGATTTTTTTAGCTAATTTTAAATAAGTACACCGTACAAAATGCAGGATTCCACTAAATTCATTCATGTTGTGCCAACACAAATCAATTAAGTTCACTTAACAAATTTAAGTGGACTGAACATAAAACACTTAAGCTGTCCCAAAAAAATCCCAGGAATTGTGTTGTTTCAGCTCATTTTAAATCAGTTTGAACAAGCAGCAAAATAATTTTTTAGTGCAGGTATGGTACATGCATTTTACCAGTTTTTATTAAATTTCCGGGTCTTTAGCAACACAAACTGTATATAAACATATAAATGGATCTCTAACTGCTGTAATAGCATAAAACCTATTTCAATAACAATTACAAAATAATAAAACACAGCACATTTTTTTGTTTTTAGGAATTCATAAAAGTTCACTTTGATTTTATTAACTGTCATCATCAGACTGCACTTCCTCAGAACATTTAGCATCTGGCTCATATTGTCAAATCTTTAAAAATCACTATTTTGATCGCTGACAGTTTATTCACCGTGATCCACCATCAAGACACTTATATTTGTTTGTGTACAGTAATTGCCCAGCAGTAAAGCCATTCAAGTCTTTTTTCTTTTCTTTTGCTGATAATATTCTTTTGTTCTATTCCGGTTGTAATGTTTTTGTGAAATTTCACATCATGGATTATATCAGACATTGTCACTTTGAGGAATAAAGAGTGAATTACACTCATTGAGTCATAAGATACAAAACTTAAAATATAATTGCACCATAATGTACCAATAGTTTAATAGCGATCCTACTGTATATATTCTATTTACAAATAATTATTTTTTTTTAAAAAACATTCTTTGTTTGACTAGCTTCTAGTATGATTAATCTGTTAAAACATTATTGTGACAAAATGAAGGAATTAAGTTACCTTATTATTTTTTACAAATTAAAGTGGATTGAACATAAAACAATTAAGTTGTCCCCCAATAAACTCTAGGTTTAAAAAAAAAGCTAATGTAATATTTTGAGAGTAATAAAACCTTAATTATTGGTTCAGGTGTGTTTTATTGGTATTGGAGCTAGACTCTTGAGTGTTAGTTATGTATAGGTTTAAAACAATTGCACTTACGTTCGTATATTTATGATTATGTTTATTTATGTAGCACCGTGGTTATGCAAGACATGACATTTCATTCCACTTTATGTCCACACATGTAGCAGAATGACAATAAAGCTCAACTTGACTTGGTTTGACTTACTGATTAGTATGAATAGAATGAGAAATACTATGAGCATTTGCGTGTAACTGTAAAAAAAAAAGAAATAATGGTAAATGAGGTCCTGGGTTACTAAAAGACCCAAAGTATGTGTTTAAAGGTTAATGATGCTTATTATAGGCGATCTCACTCTGTGAATCAGAGGACTCTGCTGAGAAGCAAAGAGATATATATGTGTCTGAGGAAATTTTGTTTTACAAAATAAATAAACAACAGTGCATATATAAGAACAGTTTCTTTCAGTCTCTTTTTGAGGCATGTTACACCGAGGAACATTCTATAACTCCGTACTGTCATTGTCAGGCATTATTTGTCAAGCACAAGTTTGAGATTTAATAGCTTTAACCTGCATACTGAAAAAACAAGCCAACAATAAAAATGCAATGACTGTGTCCAAAGTAACCAAATAGTTAATCAAATGCTTTTGACAGTCAAAGAAAAGTCAGATACACAGCATGTTGGTATCTAAGAGAAAAAGTGTCAAATAGTGACAGAAACTGCACAGTAAGTCACCCTTTATTAGTACTAAACTATCTACTATAGTACAGTAACTAAACATTGAGAAAAAGATAACTTCATAGCAATGAGAATGAGCAATGCTAGAGCCTTTGTGTAAAAAGTTTTCAAGCTGTAATTGTCTAATCAATGACAATGATGAAACGCAAATAATGACATTAACTGGAGGAATATGATTGTAATTGTGAAACATCTGTGTATGAATGCCTAGGATTAATTGTTTACCTTATAAAGGTTATAAATAATGAGCAGTGAGAAAGGTTAAGCAAAGGCCTTTTCACGCTTGAGGTGGTTAACCCTAGGTAAACCATACCTTGGGTTATCTTGCCATACCCAGGGTTAAAGTTGCCATGAAACGGAAGTTAAGATTGTCCTTTTTTCCACTATCGTGACATACATGAAATTAGAAAAAATAAATGTGGGGCACCAATTGGATTGTTGAAAGATGGGTGTTGCTAACAAAATACAGGAGGATTCACGAATGGATTAATAAAGAGCAGAAACGAGACACCCACTGATAGCCCCGCCCTAAAGGAATTACATGTGATCAGGAAGCAAAGAAAGTCGTCTCGAGGGGGAGGGAAGGTTATTTTGATAAAAGTTTATGAGGGCAAATGGATTTTTACAAAATAATAAAGTGCACAGATACATAGTTTATAACTAGAATTACTATTAATGAAAAAGAAGAGTACATTTTGATATTTAATGATGTCCTTAACAATTATCATACACACTGATGCACAATTCTAAACACAAAGTTTGACATACCTTTTAAAATTTTTGCTGCCTTAACTTTTTTAGCTGAATCCAAAATTAAAATTGTATAGTCATCTCAACTTACATCAATCAAACATACTAAAAATATCAATTGAAACTTTATGTTTAAAAATGTTGTTGAAACCTGATCAAATTATTAAAATAACTCAAAGTAACATAAAAACATTTGTTTTCCCTCTCAAACGCTGACTGTTTATACAACACTGTGCTTCTGTGACTGTACAAAGCATGTGTATTTGAGGCATGTGATTTGATGCTGGGCTACTTTTTAAGGTTACGACTGGACGATTGCATAAAGCATTAAATAAAGGCTCTAGAATTGAACACTTTTTTTTATTATGTATTGGCAATTGTACAATCAGGTTTATCCTGCATCGACCTTCATTCATTCATTCATTCATTTTCCTTCGGCTTAGTCCCTTATTTATTAAGGGTCGCCACAGCGGATTGAACCGCCAACTATTCCGGCATATGTTTTACGCAGCGGATGCCCTTCCAGCCGCAACCCAGTACTGGGAAACACCTATACACTCTCACATTCACACACACACTCATTCACTACGGTCAATTTAGTTAGTCTATAGTGCATGTCTTTGGACTGTGGGGGAAACCAGAGCACCCGGAGGAAACCCACACCAACATGGGGAGAACATGCAAACTCCACATAGGAATGCCAACTGGCCCAGCCGGGAACCAGCAACCTTCTTGCTGTGAGGAGACATTGCTAACCAATGAGCCACCGTGCCGCCCCTGAACGGACCCTTTCAACTATAAATGTTACGATGAAACGTGCATTTTCTATCCCTATTCAACCTTTTTAATCTTAAATGATGAAGCTACTGTTTATTTATCATTAACAGTGTTTCTATTACTCTCAAAATCAAA
This sequence comes from Danio jaintianensis, assembly GCA_903798115.1. NCBI lineage: Eukaryota > Metazoa > Chordata > Actinopteri > Cypriniformes > Danionidae > Danio > Danio jaintianensis. Next base: position 1,853,951 of record CAIGQV010016298.1, on the reverse strand, counting down.
TGAATATGAAGCACAGAATTGAAGGTTGGTTGGTAAGCCTCGAGCCTTAACATTCTAACACCTCATCGCCTCACATTGCATATGTTTGACAGCACAAAAGTCGACATGTTTGACCCCAGGTAAAAAGTGTTGCTGCTTCTAAATTACAAGCACAAAACATTCCTTTACATTAAAAGCATAAGAACAACAACCTAGGGTTAAGCTCAGTTTTAAAAGCCCTCAAGATATCTCAGAATACAAAATGTACAATATCCTATGGTTAACTAAGTGTATAAAGCCCCTTAATGTTTTTCCAAACCAACATGTCATTCAAAAGTTTTGCACAATGTCACAACTGCTTTTGTTTAATACATACATTAACTCTTTCCCCTGCCAATAATGAGATGACTTTGTAAATTAAGAGACAACGCTTCCCTTCCATTGATGAGTTTGTATTGCAATCTGTGTTACACAAGAGAAGCTTTAGCACATGTCCTGAGTAAGTTACAGGACTTCTGGGTCTCCTGGGAGCAAAATATATGAACATTAGAGAAAGTGTAGATCAGATTGCATATAAAAAAAGAGTTTTACAACTATCCTTTGACTTACACTCTTCTTTATCAGGGCTCACCACAGCGAAATTATCCACCCCCATCGCTCAGGTTATAGTTGTGTGTGTGTGTGTGTTTCTGTGTGAATGTGTATAAGTATTATATACTTTATATCTTGAAAATGCACTACTTTTAAAAAAATGCATTTTTCGTTTTTGGATGAAGCCTATCTGCATTTGAGTGGTGATAAAACATGAATGCATGAAGACAGAATAAAATGGCTTTTTTTGTTTAAAAGCAGAGGCTTAGTTCTTTATTTTGATAATATGATTATAAATATTCAAAGCGGGTGTGTATGGATGTTTCCCAGTTATGGGTTGCAGCTGGAAGGGCATCCAGAGCATAAAACATATGTTGGATAAGTTGGTGGTTCATTCCGCTGTGGCGACCCCAGATTAATAAAACGACTAAGCTGAAAAGAAAATGAATGAATATTCAAAGTATAAAATATTCTGAGGACCATCAAATTTAAATGAAAATCATCAAAAATGCTCGCAGTGACAGAACTTAAAAAAAAAAAAAGAAAAAAAAAAGAAAAAAAAAAAAGCTGGCAAGGAAAGAGTTAAAGGGATTCACCCAAATATTTAAATTCTGATATCATTTACTCACCCTGAGGTTGCTCCAAACCAATAAAAATGTCTGTTTAAAAAATATTTGGAAGGATGTCAGTAACCAAACAGATCTCTCCACCTCATTTACTGCCATAGTCGGAAAAATAAATACTATGTGAGTAAATGGGTTGTGAGGCTGACATTTTTCCAGATATTTGTGTCTAGTGGTGCAATGGATCACAAATCTCACGGTTCGGATCACATTATGGTTTTTGAGTCACGGATCGGACCATTTTTCGGATCAGCCAAAAAGGGGAGGAGACAAATTTGAATTGCTTTCCATTTATAACAAAAACAGTAATGCTTGAAACTTTTGGTTTTAATAAACAAATTAGAACCTTTCATTTAAAAAAAAATAATAATCAAGAAATAACCAGCTAAATACAAATTTATTGTAAAATACTCAATACTGTGAAAAAGGATCTTCGCTACGGTTGCTGATAATGCTAAATGTATCAAATAAAACGTGTAAAAAAAAACATTATTATTATTTGTACAACACATCTGATTTATTCTTAGTCTCATTATTAATTAATGATTCAGCACCTCACTCAAAAAACTTCATGTTTCATTACTAGATGTATCATTTTTTAATAATTATTCAGTGGCGTATTTTTGATGGCTGGTTGTCGCCGCCTATTGGTTAAATAATGCAATTGCTACAACTCATTTTGAGCGTCAAGTTAAAGGCATATGTGGGTGATTAAATTGTGACTTTAACTTTTACCATAAACATCAGTGTTTATATCTAAACTATAAACTGTTATCTCAGTACTTCTAAGTTATTTGATTGTTTGTAACTTTGTAACAAACTGAAAAGAGTAAAAACTGAATCTCTTTCTCGATCAAACGCAGAAATGAATACAGCTCAATTTAAGGATTAATAACATATGCAAATCACGATCATTTATAATTTATGTTGTGTGAGTGTTTGAATTGAGATCCCGATCTTTTAATGATGAATTGTAAAGCTATACACTGAATGCATTGATGCAGGCTAAACAAGTAGTGATAGAAAGCACCTTTGATAACCTAATAAAACATTTAGGCTAGGTGAAACCACAACTGCTTCTGTCATCATTATATTTTGCAGGAAAGCCTAAATGTTTTCACATGTGTGATTTAAATGATGTGGGAGGTGACGCGATCGCTACAAATGCTTGATTAATGTAAAAAAACAAAACAAAAAAGTTATTAATCTGCGGGTCACATGCGTTCTGAACTGTGGGTTGTGATCCGTTACACCCCTATTTGTGTCCAGCAGAATTTAATCAGGATTAGAACAACCTGAGGGCAAATAAATAATAGATGAATAAATGAACTATGCCTTTAACTGTAAATATGTGATCAGGTGCTGTCAAAAAATAGCACTTTAGAAGTTTCATGTGGACTTGCATGCTATATTTCATGTCTTCCAAAGCCATACAATAACACTGTGTGAGAAACAGCTGTGGCTACCGTTTATTTTCATTATATGAAAGAGAACAGAAGGACATTCGGCTATAAATAACTCCTTTTGTGTTCCGGGGAAGACAAAAATGGGTTTCAAAAGACCTGAGGGTGAGTAAATGATGACAGAATTTAAGATGTCACCAAATTAAGCGTACTTTAGGTTGCCTGCCATAACATCGTTCACAGAGCACTCTAAGTGAATTACAGGTTAATGCAAAAGAGTGTGAACGGAGATCTGTCAACAAATCTGAAGGTCGGTGTTTTGTAACAGCGGAGGTGTTGAACTCCTCGTGTGATATCCTACTGACACAATATGCAATTGTAATCATCGGCCCATAATAGTTGTTTTTGCACGGATATACGACAATCATAATTTCAGAAACAGCCGGATAATAATGCTCTGAGATGCAAGAGAATTTAGCCTTGGCTCAGCAGGTGATGATGGCAAGTGTTTAAATGAATAAAAATGACAAAATGTTTTAAGCGATTTCTAAAACAAAAGGAGAAATAATACAACTCACAGATTGGACGGTATGATAAAACCGCTGGAAATGAATGGTGCACATTTGCATAAATAAAAGAAACATGCAGGAGAGATGGAATTGGAGACAAATAAAGCAAGATATGGTATGGCAATTTTAAAGAGTTCAGACATTTTTCTTGAGGACAATTATGAGACATATATTGCATTTTAATGAGATATACAGTCCAAGTAGAACCAAATTACATAAAGGGATAGTTCACCCAAAATTTTTTATTCTGCCATCATTTACTAACTCTTGACCTGTATTTAGTTTTTGTTTTGTTGAACACACAATAAGATAGTTGGAAGAATGTTGGACACCTGTTTCTGTAGTAGGAAAAACAAATATTATGGAAATCAATGGTTACTCAAATCCAGCATTCTTCAAAATATCTTTGGAAGTATTTTTGGACTCAACTGGATTGGAAGTGGAGTGAGAGTAAATCATAGCAGATTTTTGGTGAACTATCCCTTTAAAGGCAAAGCAAATAAAGGGGCTACATGGACTTTCATGTGCTAATATATATTTTTTTACTGCTAACGTGAGAAGATCTTGTTACAAAACTTTAAGTTAAATGACCTTTCCTGACTTATTTTAGGCTCTCTATGACAGTTTGCAGAATCGTTTTGTAGGGGAAAATCAAATGGCTGTGGCATTTAGGCGCATTTTTAAAAACCTCTGTTCTGTTTGATGACACATGATAGAATGCTTAGAATGTTCAGGATCGTTTTGAAAGCAAATGCAAATGCATGCAAATGACAAATGCAAATGCAAAATGCTGGTTGGGTAAAAAAATTTTAATTAAAGTTTTAACCGAACTGTTGAGTTTGTTCATATTTTAGCAATATTGGGCTTAAACTAAACCAGAAGATGTACAAGTTATGGCCTCAAACTTAATTTTAAATCAAACTATCAATCACTATCACTAATATCAAGGATTTCTAAATTCAATATCGGCACTTTGCATATTTTCTTAAATTATTTTTGTACATATTTTAGACTGCAGTGTGTATATATATATATATATATATATATATATATATATATAAATAATAGTAATAACTATTTTTGTAGAAAAAATATATATGTATAATTAAAAGGGATATTTAATAAAAAAAAAGAAAAAGAAAATTCTGTCATTATTTTCTCATCTTCCATTTGTACCAAACCTATTTGAGTTTCTTTCCTCTGTTGAACACAAAGGAAGATATACTGAAGAATGTTGGGGAAAAAAAATAACTGTCATTCACTTCCTTCATAGTATTTTTTGTTCCTAATATGGATGTCAACAACTGTTTTTTCCCCAATAACCTTTTTTTGTTCAACAGAAAAACTAAATTCCTAAAAGTTTAGAACCACTTCAGTGTGAGTAAATACATTTTCATTTTTGGGTAAACTATTTTGTTAAGCAACATGGCTGCAGTTCATTTTTTTAAATAACGTATAATGCATTAATGCAACAAATATACAATTAGAATCTTCATTTTCAGCACCATAAACACTAATTTAGCACTGCTATATAACCACTATTTCATTAGAATCACTTGCAACCAACAAACACAGCAACTGGTAACATGCAGGAATACATTCACAACTGTATAATCGGAATTCTGGGTTCGGACTTTTAAAAACTCTCTGTTGAGTCCATGCGAATGCTCAAAAGCTCACATTATCAGGTCTGAACTGTTTAAAACAGAGGACTAAAGAAACGTCCCATGTCTGCTGCACTCTATTTGAAATCCTGTAATCATTCCATTCGGAATTTGTAATGTATATTTCTTTTTTGGTAACAATGCAAATAGCTTTTATTTCTCAATGGATTCTGCGGGATAAAAATAGCAGCAAGTAATTGTGTCCATGGAAATGATAGGGAAGACATCATAAAGAGTCAAATAAATAAATAACCCTATAGAGCCCGGTCTGGCAGACAGAATAATGTGTGCAGACGGACAGGAGAATGAAAGCATTGCTTGCCATTGATCGGAGGCGTGACTCCAGGCAGGTGGCAGCTGCTGCTGGATTATATCCGCCCTTGTGCAAATAGGATGATGGGGTGACGGGCTTGAGCCGAAGCTAACGGGCAAATACAAAGACGCTGGACGCGCACACACACACACACACACACACCTGCCTTTAGCCGACTAATCTCAGCGCACACATCCAAGGCAAAACTGTATTCACAGATTACAGCCCTACGCTTTCCACCACAGCCATCAATCCAGGTTCATTTCCCCCCTCTTACAATTTTCCAAGCGCGAGCCCAAATGTTGGTATATGACAACAGCGCATGTGATTGAACTGCGTGTAGTTTAAACAGCGGCAAACTTTCTCTCACATTCGACTGTATAAAAATCACAAAGTGCGCACATTTAACGATCCACCAGCAGCGTGCGAAAATGAAACAAGAATAAAGCACGCTCAATTAACATTAAAACACCATTTTCCGCGCGCAAGAACAGATCCAGTTATAGATAAGGCGCACTGGGCTTGGAGGATCTATTGTTAAATCTGACGTGACATGTCGTAATAAAAGCCCGTTAACAGCCAAACAGTCGTCTCACGCTGGAAGAGTATTTCTGTATGATGATTCAGGCTTACCTGATTGAAGATTTCACACCATAACAAACGCAACTATTTCCTCCGTAATGGCTTTCGGAGTCGCAGGCGCGTAGCCGCGGTTGTGGTGCGGGTCCGTTACCTGTGTGTGTGTGTGTGTGTGTGTAAACACACCGAGCGCAGTTTGATTATCCGGTTCCCTTGCTGTTAAACGGACTCGTCCGTGCCTAAAGCCGTAGACGGTTTTGAGAAGGAACTGTGGGTGGACACTTTGCCGCTTTATTTTCTCCTACTCCCTCACTTGGGTGCAGTTGTAGCCCTGCTGTGATCCTGATACGGGCAGGTGTAGCGGTGCTCTGGCATGCGGGCTGATTACACATCTAACGTATGGGGAGCGGATCGATACCACATGGATACGAGGAGCAACTTGAACTTGTTTGCGCTGGAATGTGTAGACTAATTATTCACGTAAGCGGGGTGCCGATAATAATTAACACGTTTCAATTTGAGCTCTTTACTTTTCATTAGGCAGTTAAGTTAGATTACTAGTACTGCACAAGCAGTATGAACAGAATTTACGGTAACCATGGCAACAGTACCACGTTTTTCTTACGCCCCATCACGCTTTGCGCCAATTATGGGGGTAACTTCCGCTACACTGTAAACAATCAGCTAAATCTTATTGAGGTAAAGTTGGTTTTATATTAACACATTCAGACTTCCTCCTTAATAATATAATTTCAGAAAAGCATTCTTTGCAGATTCTAAATAGGGAAATCACTTTAGCAGTCAAAGTACAAAATCGTTTACAGTCAATTAAACAGTGCTGATGTTGTTTTGAAGTCACACTTGCATGCTATTTCAGACCGAATATTCGAAGTAGCGTGGTAAACAATATAGGGAGCATGTCACAAGTTGACATTAACGAATGTTCGAATATAAAACAACTTCTTTACTTCAATCTAAATCTTTGCTGTATGAGAATTTGAAAAACTGGATACAATTAGGTGTCCATCTGCAACTCACTCCTCAAACACTGAATATGAGGAAATGTAGACGTGTATAGACCATTTCAATGTGGTCATGTCTTTGGCCCATGAACATTTCCTGCTTGTTCTCAAACTATTTCATAACTGTAACAAGAGGCAATTCAATCATAACTTAATGTTAAAACAGCTATCATAACATTATTTATCAATATGTGGCTCTGTTTGGATTATCAGAAGCTACAGAAATTAAAAATGTAAAACAGGAAATACATTGGGGCCATTTTTTTTGTTTACATCCCTCAAAATGGTCTATAGACATGAACAAATATGACTTTTGACAGCTCTGTCTAATAAGCCATCACAGAGGGATCAGTGCCACTTATGATGAACATCATTGACTTCTATTTGCAAGAATTGCCACTAATTATTGCATTTACAAAAATGATAATTAAATAATAAATTATCCGGTTTCCCCCACAAGTCCAAAGACATGCGCTATAGGTGAATTGGGTAAGCTAAATTGGCCGTAGAGTATGAGTGTGTATGGATGTTTCCCAGTGATGGGTTGCAGCTGGAAGGGCATCCCCAGATTAATAAAGGGACTAAGCCGAAAAGAAAATGAATGAATGAAAAATGATTTATTATACTTTTGATAAAAAATAGCCATAGTTTAACCATGATATTTGTAGTAAAACTGTTAAGTACAACTGTTATATACAAATGGTAATTGTACACACAAAAAATCATGGTTACAAAACTTTTACAATAATAAAACCATAGTTACATTTTAAAAGGGTTTAGCAAGCAGAGTACCAAAAATAATTACCAGAATTGCTCAGTAAGCATGAATAAGTATGCATTTAAAAAGAAACTTGGTAAAGTGGGGTGAAAATACTCCCTGCACCCTTCAACCACTAAATGTTAAAAGGAAAATTAGAAGCACAATAAAAAAATAATAATTCAACAGCTCTATCTAACAGGGAGCGAGTTAGCCATCAGAGCAGGATCAATACCACATGGCTACAATGAACAACTTGATTTAACTTATGCTAGAATGCATCCTAATTACTTTAGTAAGCAGGGTTCCTATAATACGTTTCAATTTGAGCTCCTTACTTTTCATTAAGCAGTAAAGTTAGATTTCTTGTTAAGGCAAAGTCGGCAAGCAGTAAATAGACGCTCATAAACAGAACACTATAGCAACACTAGAACTTTATCCTCCTTTTTTTATGCCCCATAATGCTTTTCATGAATTATAGAGGTAACTTCTGCTAAACAGCAAACAATCAGCGGAACTGTTGCTTTATGAACAGTTAAAAAAAACTGGATATACAGTGTAGTGACATTATTCTACTATAAGCCTTCAACAGCTGAATGTGTAAAAGTGTAAAAGCATTAACAAATTACTTCTGACTTACAATATGACATATGTGTTACCGGTCACTGTAGCACTGTGTTTGTATTATGGAACTTACATAATTTTAAATAAAAAAAGCTAAAACAATAAATGAAAATATTTCAATATGATCTTTGTTATTTTGACAGAAAACACACAATGTTTTAACCTGCTTTAGAGACATTTCAGTAAGCACTGTATACAGGCATTAGAAGTGAAAATGGCTGATAATTGCATTTTAAAGCATCCATGTGAAAACAAACCTGACTTGACATGAGGATTTGGGGAGAGAAATGAGAAGTTTTGTAGTGCTACTCAGTGAATTATTCATGGGATATATCAAATTAATTTGGGACTGCAGACCACAAATGTGCAGTAGGGGTTGATTCAGGTAAACTGGGACACTTTGCCATTCGGCTGACTGGGAAATGTGCCCCAATTACCATGAAATATGCCCCGATATGTTATCTTATTGTTACAGTGGAATGCAAAGCCAAAAAGAAAAATGTCAATAGGGAAATGAAAGCAGATTTGGTATTTTAGGACATACCAAAATACCATGTGCTACATTTTTTCCAGACATTAGATCATTTAAAAGTAGACTTGTTATTTTCATTAAACATTGGTGTTTAAGTCTTTAAGGAAGGATACTGATAGGAACATTTTGTTTTGAAAATCCATGAAAATCGAGCGTGAAAGTCATTGTACCTAATTACCACACTGAATAATGCTTAATTAGTATGAAATTATTTTCCGGAGCGTCTTTAATAGTTGGATTTTTTTAGAAAGTAAACTCTTATAACACTGTTAACAGAAACACTGTTCACCGTGGTGGCCTTTTTTCGCCTCCTGTAATATGTCTGTGGTCTATTAAAAATGTATGAACTCAATACAGTGGTCTGGAACGGGCCATTTCATGTTGACGTTGAGTTTTTGTGCAGCTGGTCGGCACATCTCACATGAACTCAAAAGACTCCCAACATCACCATGCCATCTGTACATCTGTCACAGAAATCCTAAATAAGTAACAGTCTGTGCTTTTAATCCATTCTAGTGGGATTTTTTTTAAAAAGAAAAGAAAAATTCATATCACAGTGAGTGCTGATCCGACAGTCCAATAGAGAGAATTGCAATTATTGTTTAATGTACAATACTGGGATGCTCTAAAAGAAAATCCTGCAGAACATGATCATATTTGCTCAAGATATTTCATCTCAGCAGGTTCTTTCTCCTAATTGAATCTATATTGGACACAAAAACATTGAATTTTATTTCTGTCAAAGTAATGTTCATATAGCAGAAGTGTATGGTTAGTTTATGGCATTATGCAAACATGATTACAGTAATGAATCCATAATTTTATCTTGAGCACAACATAAGTTTGTTAATAGTTTTGTTTATTGATCATTTTTGAATATTTGATGGGGTCAAGTATGAGTACTTGATAATACATGGCTAGCTGTGCATTATAACAATTATTCCACACATGGAGGCAAATAACCATCCAATGCAAAGTGCATTTAAACAGTTTAATGCTAACCATACAAAACAGTGAACCAGCTGTGCATTAAATCCATAATTTCTTTGGTCTAATAAAGTTCTTGTTTTTAATTGGCTGGAAGGTGTGAAATAATACTGTTTAAAGCACAGGTAGATCCTTCTTCATGTCTATGGGATTAATGCCTCCAAGTTGTGCATTTAAAATACTTTAAAGACTTGAAAGTTGTTGATTATCCATTAATTATTCCACACATTCCAGCCAATCAGAATTTAGTACTCGGACAGAGCATTGTATAATCATACATAAGGCATGTTCACTGTTCCCAGGGTTACAGTTTTCCCACACAATTGGACTCTTTTAAAAAATACACTTGCGTGAAAAATATGAAGTCGCAGGTTGTGTTTTAGTTTGGGCTTTCAAAATGTGTCGCGGCCGCCAAAATGTTTCTTTGCTACGGTAACTAAATAAAAATACAATAATTTCTGTACATTGATCTCGGAATGCATACCTGGCAACCTAAAAACCACTGCAAGAGAGCGAATAAAACCTTCTGAACATATTAATGAAATTCACATATTTAATAAGTAGAATGTCAGTTACACTGTTAGACATTTTATTGTATTTTTGCGGTAACTTACTGGCACCACTGTTGCCAGCAAGTTACTGCAACTGCTCCTTTACAGTAACTTACCTGTAAATGTGTTTTACAGTAGCAGGGCCCTACCGCAATTCATTTGACAGTAAAATAGCCTTATCGCAACTTCTTTTTATGGTAAAAATGCCCTTTACCACATTTTAAAGTATTTTACAGTATGACATTTTTTACAGTACTTTTAGTGTAATTTATTTACATTTTACACTAGCAGTACAAAACCTGTCTTTTTAGCATTCACTATTGAATTGTATAAATTCCAAACTATTGTTTTCATTAACTGTCAAAGTTTTTGTCTTCAACTACAGTAGCAGTACTTGATTACTTTGATAACAGTAGAATACCACAATTTACTAATATGCAGTAAGTTACTGTAAAAGTTTTAAAATGAGCCACAATGCAGTGCATATTACAGTAGTGAACTGTAAAGAAGGTATGTGGTATTTTACTAGGCGTTTTTGCAGTAAATAACTGTGAAATTGTGACAAAGTCTAACAGTGTACGTTCACATCCGAGAAACGTACTTAGAAGTGTTGTTTAACATGTGTACAAGTATGTTTATAAAAAAAAAATGTGGTAAATACATTGGAAAATGGAAAAAAAAATACTTTCATTCACTGTAAAAAATGCAGAGTTGCACACAATTCCTTCATGGGTTGCCAATACAAATTGATTAAGTTAACTTAATTGTTTTTACAAATTTAAGTGGATTGAACATGAAACAATTAAGTTGTCAAAAAACTCAACAATTGTGTTGATTCAGCTCATTTTAAATAAGTATTTTGAACAAGCAGCAAAAACATTTTTTTCAGTTTTCCTTTTGGGTTGGCTTTGAAAATTTATTTATTTATTTATTTTTTGACCTGGCAACCCTGGGCATGCATCTGACTTTCATTTAAAGACTGAGCATGCAGTATTTACACTTTAACTATTACTTGTTATTTGAATTATTTTAAATGCCAAGCAGGGGTGTAGATCTCATTTCAATGTCATTTCTCTTCACCCCCGATGCCAACCATTTCTTATGCCTTTGATGAATAACTGCAAAAGACTGAACCGCAAATGTCATAAAAGCCTCCAGGGCTTTAAAACAGACCCCGATAGAGTGAAGTAAACAGCTGATGTTTCTAAAGTATACAGAGAAGTATTTTAGTTCAAAACTTGTGCATTTGAATCGGCTCGCTCCACATTGTAAAGCGAGAAGACACTGGAGACACCCTTGAGGATTCCTCAGAATGCCACCCATGTAGAAAGGAACTTATAAATAAATAAGACTTGTTTGGTGTACTTTGTGATGAGTTTTCGAGTGCTGATCAAAGTAGAAAAAAAATATACTTATAATTTGATTTAAGTTTGAGATTTAAAGCTATGGAATTAGGGAAATCCAAAACTATAATAAAGAGTTAAAATGTGCAATTATTTGACAGTTTGACATTTGTTTCAATGTGTTGATTTATCATTTATGTACAGAAGTTAGAAGTGAAATTGAAAGAACAGAGCAAGGAATTTTTTTCACAGTTTTTCTGATTATATTTTGAACTTCTGGAGAAAGTCTTATTAGTTTGACTGGAAGAAAAAAATATATAAGCTAAGGTCAATATTAATAGTCCACTTAAGAATGTTTTTAAACTACTAGTTAAGTCTTTACATTGCACTTTAATCTAAAAACTAGTATCTTGTAGAATACTCACTCACTCCCAGGGCCATTTATATCGAAGTTGATATTTAGCCACACCATATTGGTGTTTCGTAACATCTAGTTTTTATGATGTGGGTTGTAAGCCCAACGCTCAACCCCCAACCTGGAGAACCAGGACATACACACATAGACTACGGACAATTTAGCTTACCCAATTCACCTACAGCACATGTCTTTGGACTGTGGGGTAAACCGCTGCACCGGAAGGAAACCCACGTAAACACGGGGACAACATGCAAACTCCAACTGAAATGCCAACTGAGACAGCCGGGGCTCGAACCAGCAACCTTCTTGCTGTGAGGCGACAGTGCTACCCACTGCGCCACCATGTTGCCCATCTTTTAGAATAACTAGTACAATATACTATCATCAGGACAAAGACAAAAGAAATTAGTTATTAGAAATTAGATATTAAAAGTATTATGTTGGAAAAAATATCTCAGTTAAAAAATGTCAATATATTTCAAAAGGAAATTTGATAAACACTAATAAGTTTTTCAACTTCACACTGTTAACGATTTTTGTAACGATTTTAGTATTTAACTGTAATATGAACTGTGTTTTACTTTAGCACAGTTATACCGCATGTTACTGTATTTTAAAGTTGCTCTATATTTTACAGTAAAGATATACATACAATTCTGTAAATACATATACAGCAAGACAGATGGTGCTGGAAATGTAAATAGCGTATTTTTGCTCTAATTGATTTACCAGTCTGATCTCACAAGGAAACGCAAGTATTTTACATTTTGTCAGTTTAGTGGCAGATTCGTTCAGTCGTACGAAAATGTTGACACCCAACCTCGCCCCCAAACCCAACCGTCATTGGGGGATGAGCAAATCGTGCTAAATTGTATGAATGAGATCGTACACTGTAAAAAAATCTGGTTGCCTTAAATTTTAAAGCTGAATCAAATTAACCTTATGAGTCCATTGAACTTATATTATGTTAAACTGACTTAAAACAGCTTGCATAAATTATTAATTATATAAGTTAGAACATGATTAACTTAGTTTAATAAGTTACAATGACCTAAAATGAACCCATATGCTGTCAGGACTAATTGATCATATAATTTTTTTACAGTGCATGAATTCATGTACGAATTAGCCACTAAATCAAAAAGTTACGATTTGCAGTGAGATTGGGTTGGATTTACAGTAAGTTACTGGCAAACTGCAGCCAGTTACTGTAGATTTTTGCTGCTTGTTCAATCTACTTATTTAAAATAAGCCAAAACAACACAATTCTGGAGATTGTTTTTTTTTATGTTCAATCTACTTCAATTTATTATGTCAACTTAATGGATTTGTGTTGGGACAACCTGAATGAATTGTGTGGAGCCCTGCATTTTTATTTTTACAGCGTACAGGAAACTGTTAAAAATGTATTTTATTTCAGACCACTGCCACCTTTACATTTGAAGTTTCCTTAATTTAAAGTTTGTTCATGCAAGAACTCTAAAGCAGGTTCACATTTCCTCCATCATAAAAAAGCTTTTGAGGTGTCTGAAGTAGACATTTCTTGAGAATACAATAGGATACTTGAAGCTCCTTTAGTTTTTATGCTGTATGCTGCTCTGGTTATGTAATGAAGAAAAATGATCAGAGGTCTCCAGTGACTGAGAGATGTTAAAGAGATCTGAACTCGGTTTTCAACAGAACTTGCTCAACACTGCCTTACAGTGGCTGCTCATACAGAATGATATCTCCCAGTATATATATAAATTCCCATTAAAGCTACAAATAGAAACAGCAGGATACTATTGACTGTCTCTGGAAAAGCCCCAAGCAGAAAAAGCTGATAAACCCATGCCCTCCTTTCCACAACAACAACAGCAGCTTTTATTATTATAATTTCCAAGTACCATTCGATTATTTAGAAGCTTCAAAGATGATATACAGTTGAAGTCAAAATGATTAGCCCTCTGTGAATAATTTTTTCTTTTTCAAATATTTCCCAAATGATGTTAAACAGAGCAAGGAAATCTTCACAGTATTTCCTATAATATTTTTTCTTCTGAAGAAAGTCTTATTTGTTATATTTCGGCTAGAATAAAAGCTAATTTATTTATTTATTTATTTTTAAACCATTTTAAGGTCAATATTATTAGCCCCCTTGAGCAATATTTTTTTTCATTGTCTACAGAACAAACCCTCGTTATACAATGACTTGCCTAATTTTAGTTAACCTAGTAAGCCTTTAAATTGCACTTTAAGATGAATAATACCTAGTAAAATATTATGTGCTTTCATCATGGCAAAGATAAAAGAAATCAGTTGTTAGAAATGAGTTATTAAAACTATTATGTTTAGAAATGTGTTGAAAAAAATCTTCTTTCTGTTAAACAGAAATTGGATAAAAAAATATACACGGGGGCTAATAAATGAGGAGGGCTAATAATTCTGACTTCAACTGTATATTTAAAAGGTTTTCGCAGCTAGCATAAGAGATTTATACTCTTTGATAAAATGTGCCCTCTGGAGTTTGCCGAAGCCGGAAAACTGAAGCAAAGGTTATTTTGAGAATTTCTTCAATCTTTTAAGTCAGAAATATTCAATGGCAGATGTCAACACGTCAGTCATTCCTGCAGGGTCTTGTGCAGTGGTATTTTACACAAAAACACAGCTCCGGATAGAATACCATGAAGCTGAAGATAGAGTTGCAACCTCAAATTCTCCCAGGAGTCAAACTGTCTCGTTGTCCGGCGTTCAAAATGCCACTGAATACCAGGAGCCTCAGATGAGTTATCAGCTAAATATGCATTTAAAATAAGACACTCACATAATCAATAGTAAACAAACCTGAGTAAACAAACTACAGCACAGTTGTAATTGTTAATTTACAGTACGCTTGTAAATTTTAACTATACCTTGTTTATAAATAAAACACGCTTGTAAATTTTATTATATACTGTAAATTAACAATTACAACTGTGCTGTAGTTTTACAGCACAGTTGAAATTGTTAATTTACAGTGCGCTTGTAAATTTTACAGTATTACCGGCAACCAAAATTGCCAGTAATACTGTAAAATTTACAGCAATGTTTTACATTGTGATACCCACTGGCTTCCTGAGTAAATCTTTTTCCTACTATAGATGTCGATGGGTCCCAGCAACCAGCGATCTTTAAAATATCTTCCTTTGTGTTTTTTAAGGTAGGTGGTTGCAAACAATTTATATGGGCTGAATTTAAACAAACAAATAAATCAACCCAGGCTCATTATGGATACGTACCCCTGTATACATTTCTGGAGAGCGCGAAATACATGCCAGGAGGTATGTTTTTTTTGCAGTTTTTGTTTTCATGAATCCACCAGAGGTCGCTGTGTATGCTTTTTTAGATCTAAAATTCTCTCGTGAGTGCCATTCGCGCCTGCTCTTCTCCCGTAAATCCACCAGAGGCCGCTGTCGACTGATCCCCCCACCCTCCCCCTTCCCTTAACCCAGCCGATAGTGTTTTCAAAAGCAATCCAGAAAAAGTAAAGCCCTTGCGTTCGCCTGATTTTTACCACGTTTTCAGATCTTACCATGTTCTCAGCCTGTTATTTACTTGTTTATTTATTTATTTTTTTTTTTACTTTTGTTTTTGTTTTACCTCCTTTCTGGAACCGTTCTTCGCCAGGCTCAAACCCCGTCGTTGCGGTCAACTCCTCTCTGCGTCTCAAGTCCACAGACATGCGAGGCGAGCTACTGGGCAAACTGGTGACAGCGGAAAAGCTGTCCACACGGAGGTAAGCAGTCAGCTGGTATCGCGAAAAGAAACAGAAGCCGTCAGTGGCATCATACCGCCCCGTTGCGTTCGTTTTAAAGACGAAATGCAGCCATACGTAGCTCTGGCTACATAATTCGCTTTCTCCAGAAATGTATACGGGGGTACATTTTACAATGAGCCTGCGTTGAATTAAATTTAGTAATCTTCAACTTAATTTGTTTGTTTAAATTCAGCCCATATAAATTGTTTGCAACCACTTACCTTAAAAAAATATGTAAATCCAATTAATCATTTTTCAGTGCACGTGAGGCAGAATAACAAATTTTGGGGGGTAAAATATCTCTTTATGTTGAAATGACTTGCACAGTTAAACTGATTCAACAACAAAATTTACAGCAGCAACTACATTTTATACAGTGTGATCAAACATTTTGTGTTAAACCCAAGAACCATTAAATAACCAGTGTATGGTGAGCTTAAGCGGAGTTAACAGATGTCCTCTGTTAAATCTGAGTTCTCAGAGGTTTACTCTACTGTTTGTGTCCTCTGGCTGCTCATCAAGCTGTTGACTCATTTTGCCACTTTCTCCAAACTTTCACTGCTGATCATAAACACAGGCACAGCGAAAACACAAGAGAGCAAGCGAGTGAGCGTCTCTTGCCAACTAAACAACACATAGCCAACAACAACGCGGCTAAATCTCAAACAAGGACTCTGAAACCCAACACCAGGCAGCTGCAACTATTTCAAGCTCTTTAAGACCTGTCCTATTTCCACCAGAGAGCATTTATAGATCACGCATGATCCCTACTGAATACAGGATGACAGCGGTGGAAAGAAAAATAGATATGAACTCACTCAGGGTGGAGCACAGGGGCAAAAAAAAATCGATTTTAAAGATACTCATTCAAAATGTTTCATAATAAATGTCTGATCTGGGCAGCAAAATGATGAACAGACAAGTAGAAATAAGAAAATGATGTAAATATTCATTTGGTAGTTTAAGTTTAGTTAATTATTTGTTTTTATGTTTTAATTTGACTGTAGATAGGAACTCACTAAAATTGTAGCGATTAAAATTATGATTGAGAAGTTTGAATGTGTGAAACTGTTGACTTTGAAACAGAATTAAAGATATAGTTCACCCAAAAATAAAAATGTACTCACTATTTACTCACTCTTAAGTGGTTTCAAAACTTTAAGAGTTCTGCTGAACACAAAAGAAGGTGAAGAATGCTGTAACCACTGACTTCCATAGTAGGAAATCAAATACTATGAAGTCAATGGTTACTGGTTTTGGGTGAACTGTCCCTTTACCACTTGCAGGAGACCACACTCTAAAAAAGCTTGGTTGTTTTAACTCAACTTTGGGTCAATTATGGAAAATCCCATCATTTGGGTTTGATTTTTATCTTATTTCTTTAACCCAATGGTTGCAATTGTCCACCTTTGACCTAAAGTTGGATTGAAAATTCACTGTAAAAAATGCTGGGTTCTACAATTACATCATGTTGTCCCAACACAAATTCAACTTAATCCTTTTTACAAATTTAAGTGGATTGAACATAAAACAATTAAATTGTCTTAAAAAAACACAAAATAATTGTGTTGATTCAAGTCATTTTAAATAAGTAGTTTGAACAAGCAGCAAAAAAAAAACCCAAAACATTTATTTTAGTGTTCTTAATAAGCAAATAAATAATTTTTTCCAACCTGATCGAGTTTTGATGATTTCTCCGAATTCGTCCTCAAAACCTTCCTCCCATTGGTCCTGTGGGTTCACTGCTTCGGCCATGACATAAGATCCAAGCGACCGTTGAATCCTTTAATCCTGCAATTTTATAAACAGAAAAAGGAAGGAGCCCTCACCAACGCCCTGTGAACAAACTGAACCTCAGATCCAGCAGTGAATTTTTTGTGAATGACACCGGGACGAGACAGTCTGAGGACTGTTGTGATAGGGGGAAACGAGCTGTCAGGGAATCTGGAGAAGCAGAGACAGGTGGCAAACTCTGCTCGCCTTAAAATAGAGAGTCGCTATGAAGGCCTGCTTCATTTCACTCCCAAACACAAATGCTTATTTTTTCGGTGAGAAAAGGGACTGGTCACCAAGTCGTCTGATGACAAATAACCAATGAATGCCCTTAGAGGAAAATATACAGTTCACAGTTTTGCCATGCGCGACTTACAGTACGCTTATTATAACGGCAGTCCCTTAAGAGCAATTTAGGGTTAAGTGCCTTGCCCAAAGGCTCAATGGTTATAGCTCATAGATTGCTCCCGGTGGGCTTCAAATCTCCAAATCTTTAGTTACCAGTTCAGACTTTTAACCCTAGAGCCTCTCCACCACCCTCATTTTAAACTCTGTGTAGTTGGTGTATATACTGTATATGTGTGTGTGTCTATGTGTTTAAACAATTTTTGTGTACAGTTTTCAAATATTTTGTCTCTCATGAGGTCAAAATTTAATGGTATTGCTATACATATGGGGACATCTGGTCACTACAATGTTAGGAATACAAGGTACACACACGCATTTAGTGGTTTAAAAGAAATTTTTTTTTTTAAACATTTTATCCTCTAAAAACCCCTTATTATATCGCCTTACACTCACAGAAAAAAGGTACAAAATCTGTCACTGGGGTGGTACCTTTTCAAAGGGTACATACACTTTTGTACAGTAAAGGTGGACATTAGTACCTTTAGGGTAGTTTTGTACCTTTAAGGTTCACTTTTGTACTTACTGTGCAGTACACATTTGTACTTTTTAGGTATTAATATATACCTTTAAGAACCTGTTAGGAACAAAAATGTACCTTTATAAAAGGTACTGCCCCAGTGACAGATTTTGTACTTTTATTTCTGAGAGTGTACCCTAACCATACACTTAAAAAAATAACATTTGCTCTTTGTTCAAACTACTTATATAAAATGAGCTGAAATAACAAAATTTTTGAGTTTTTTGGGGGACAACTTAATCGTTTTTAAGTTCAATCCACTTAAATTTGCAAAAAGTAATGAGTTAATTCCTTCATGTTGTCCCAACACAAACTGATCCTAGAATGCTGGAACCCAGCATTTTTTACAGTGTACCTCTAAACCCAACCCTCACAGGAAACCTGTGGCAAATTTTAAATACATAAAGACCCCATTAAGCATGATTTTTTTAAACGGTTTTGAAATGCCTCATAAACCACCTTAACGTTGTAATACCTATGTTATTATACATATTTCCATGTAATGTTTTGTATATTTTGAATATTCACAGCGCTATGGAACATATAGCAGCTATGGGGAAAAAAGAACTAAACGTTTCATGAAAATGACTAATTCATAAAATGACTAATTCATAAAGTTAGTCAGAATGCAGTGACTAACTAATCAAAATAAAGTATTATAATTTTGTAATAAAACTGTAATAATTCCTGTTTTCTATATTAATATATTTAAACATAATTCACTCATGTCATAAATTTCCAGCATCTATTACTCCACTCATTCATTCATTTTCTTTTCGGATTAGTCCCTTTAATAATCAGGGGTCGCCACAGTGGAATGAACTGCCAACTTATCCAGCATATGTTTTACGCAGCGGATGCCCTCCCAGCCGCAACCCATCACTGGGAAACACCCATACACTCTCACTCACACACGTACACTAGGGTCAATTTAGCTTACCCAATTCACCTATAGCGCATGTCTTTGGACTTGTGGGAGAAACCGGAGCACCCAGAGGAAACCCACGCCAACACGGGGAGAACATGCAAACTCCACACAGAAACTGCCAACTGACCCAGCCGAGGCTCGAACCAGCGACCTTCTTGCTGTGAGGCGACAGCGCTACCCACTGCGCCACCGTGTCGCCCTCTATTACTCCACTCTTTTCATAAAACTCAGTTGTAAAAGTATACTTCTGCAAACACTTTTTGCCAGAATTCATGATGACTATAAAGTTCAATAGAAGCATTTATTTGGAATAAATGTCTTTTGTAGCATTCTGTTTAAACTGTCGGTTTTAATGCATCCATGCTGAATCTCTCTCTGCATAAATAATAAATACATCCGAGAGAGCAATTTACTTCATTTCGATGAAACATTACAAACCCAACTTTCCTTTGAAATAACCCACGCTGATGAATTATACAAAATAAGACTAGAAACCTGTAAGTTATAATGCTGCATAAAAAACTATTTGTGAGGTTGTTTTTTTTTAATAAATAAGGTGCAGACTCATCAATTTGTGAATCCATATGTGATCTTTTCCCCCTAAAACCCCCTCTTGGTTCCGTCTACATTTCAGAGATGTAAATAAAACTCAATTTCGCTTGATTATTGTAATGGCATGGCCAGTGTAAACAAGTAAATAGAATTTGCTGGCATGATATCAGTTATATTTGATCAAGGGGGAATAAGGCTTTATCCCAGTCTACTTTGTGATTCGGTTAATGGAATTTTGAAAAAAGGCCGGTCTGGCTCTTACGTCTTAGGGATTGTTTGCGTTTTGAAGGTCTTTTCAGAGGAAGAATAAATGAAATAAACAAAAACAATCTGCTCACGAAAGAGGCTGAAAAGCAGCGCACGCAGATTCATTAACATAAGAGGAATACTGCTCTCTAACTCAGTAAACATGCTTTGGCTTCCGCAGGATATGTTTAAGTAACCCGATCAAATTGATGAGGAGGAAAACAAAAATAACCCAAAAATTGGATTAATGAACCAGATACCTGTGACGGCACATCTTTCAATAAATCCTGCCCACATTCATTTGGACGTCAATATTTGGGTTTAAAAACAGGCACTTGGCAAACAAGCAGAGTGCATATGAAAATCTAATACTAACGCATTCTTAGAGATTTCGGCTTTTAGAACTCATTGGCGTGTTTGCAAATGGTCTAAAAGCTTAAAGTCAAAATATGAGATGCATTCGGGGGTGAATAAAAGTTTGGAAGTCTTTCATGCTTTCTAAGCTCCATACACTGCAAAAAGCTTTTCTTACTTAGAGTTTTTGTTTTGTCCCATTCAGACTTGAATTACACTACCTGACAAAAGTCTTGTTGTCGATCCCAGTTGTAAGAGCAACAAATAATAACTTGACTTTTAGTTGATCATTTGGAAAAGTGGCAGAAGGTAGATTTTTTCCCGATGAATCATCTGTTGAACTACATCCCAATCATCACAAATACTGCAGAAGACCTATTGGAACCCACATGGACCCAAGATTCTCACAGAAATCAGTCAAGTTTGGTGAAGGAAAAATTATGATTTGGGGTTACATTCAGATTGGGGGCGTGCGAGAGATCTGCAGAGTGGATGGCAACATCAACAGTCTGAGGTATCAAGACATTTGTGCTGCCCATTACATTACAAACCACAGGAGAGGAGAGAAATTCTTCAGCAGGATAGCGCTCCTTCTTATACTTCAGCCTCCACATCAAAGTTCCTGAGAGCAAAGAAGGTGCTCCAGGATTGGCAAGCCCAGTCACCAGACATGAACATTATTGAGCATGTCTGGGGTAAGATGAAGGGGGAGGCATTGAAGAAGAATCAAAAAAATCTTGTTGAACTCTGGGAGTCCTGCAAGAATGCTTTCTTTGCCATTCCAGATGACTTCATTAATAAGTTATTTGAGTCATTGCAGAGATGTATGGATGCAGTCGTCCAGGCTCATGGGAGTCATACACAATATTAATTCTTTTTCCACTGCACCATGACTTTATGTTCTATACTGTACATTATTTCTGTTAAGTGACAAGACTTTGGTCTAAACAAAGTCAGACCTTACTGTCCTAATTAAATAATAAATAATCAAGGCATGATATTTTATTTTGGTAAAATAAGCATAATCTAGGAGCCTTTGCCTTTTATATAAGCCACTTGTGATACCAAATGATCAACTAGAAGTCAAGTTATGATTTGTTGTTCCTAAAACTTGGATAGACGACAAGACTTTTGTCAGGTAGTGTATGTTCCAAGTTTTGCTGCTTTTTCAAACTACTTATTTAAAATGAGTTGAAACAACACAGTTCTTAAGTCTTAAGTTTTATGTTCAATCCACTTAAATTTGTAAAAGCAATTAAGTTAACTTAATCGATTTGTGTTGAGACAACATAAAGGATTTGTGTTGTTTTCTGCCAGTGTAAGTAAAAGTTTTTCTTATACCCACTGGCAGATAACACTCAGAAAAAAATATATTTTTGCTGCTTGTTCTACTTATATAAACTACTTTATTATTAACTTAACATTTAAAATGAGGTGAAACAACACAATTCTTGAGTTTTTTTGGGGGAAATACAGCTTAATTGTTTTATGTTCATTCAAATTAAAATTGTAAAAACTTTAAGTTAAAGTTTAAGTTAACTTAATCGATTTGCATTGGGACGACATGAAGGGATTGTGTGGAACCCAGCATTTTTTAGCACACTCCAAAAAAAGATTGAAGATTTCCAAAAAAGCAAAGATTTTTGCTGCTTGTTCAAACTACTTATTCAAAATGAGTTGAAACAACACAATTCTTGAGCTTTTTTTTCTCAGGCAAACTTAATTGTTTTATGTTCGATTCACTTAAATTTGTTAAAAGTTAACTTAATCGATTTGTGTTGGAAAAACATGAAGGAATTGTGTGGAACCCAGCATTTTTAATGTATTTAACTTGTTTTATGGAAAAACTCTCATCATTTTGACTTGTTCTTTGTTCTGAAAACAAGACAAATTTGTTTTACTCGTCTAGAAAATGCTTCTTGATTTAAGAATTTTTATATATTTGGATTAGAAACAAGACAAAAACTCTTAAATAACAAAAGCATTTTTTTTCAAGTGTAAAAGTAGAAATATGAGAAATATTTAAATTACAAAAGCAAAACTATCTGCTAATGGCATTCCATTCCATTCTGTATCCATTCTGCATGCCTTTAAATACAGTCTACCATGCCCGGTTAGGTCAATCGCATTTATTAATGTCTCGGTAATTGCAGAGGACAGTCTTTTATGATGTAAATCACCGAATGATGTCAGCTGTGACGTGCTAATAAGCACAGTCCCCGTCAAACCAGAGCCAACTAGATCCTCTTCATTCCCCATTTCCTGGCCTGTGTCCAGATAGCATCACGATCAGAGAGCTGATAGTTTCGCTGCTATGAAACACCAGGGCTGGGAGAAATGACACGGGCGGAGTAATTAAAGATCACTGAAGCAGGGCTGCCGATTGCGTTTCCAGTTTTCCAACTCGTCCACTGCTACAGACGTCCATTTGCATGACACGTCGAGGCTCTATTCCTTTATTTCAAAGATTAATTTCTGTTCTGTTTGGATTGAAGCCACTCTGGTTTAGGTTAACCTTAGTTGCATCGTACAGCAACGACAAAAATACGCAGGGTGTATAAGCAGACAGGGATCCATCATTCAGGCACATGGAGAGAAAAAAATGCCAGTCAAGGTCTGCCATGCTGGTTTTCAGTGCTGCAAAGTCCTGCTGTATAAAGGGGGATTTTGCAAACAAAGTAAAAAAGAATCTGCACATACAATATACACTTTTAAGAGGTTAAAGGGCAAAAAAGGAAAATTCTGTTATTGCTTACTCACCATTTACTTGTTTCAAACCTGAAGTGAGTTTCTTCTGTTGAACACAAAAGAAGATATTTATAAAAATGTAAGTGTACTGTTTTCCAAATACCATAAATTTGGACATAGTCAGCTCACATACTGTTTTTCACATAGAGAAGTATGCAATTTCAGATATAAGAAAGTGTCTGGTGCATATGGAGAGGAATATCTCATACCGGTGGTTTGTCAAGCCCACACATTTTTACAAGTTTTTATTTATTTATTGAAAGTCCGCACTCTCAAAAATCTTGTACTTCAATACGTTCATAAAGAGCTCACTAAACAAATCCACGTCTTCCAAATAAACAGATTTAACAAATTTTTTTGTATTGATATAAATATTGACCAGTGAACAATGTTACAGGATTCATATTTAATAACAAAATCTCAAGCATGGTTGCTTGACACATAAGAACCAGCGAGGTTTATTCTATAATTATGCCAAGCCCCTGTGGAATTCCCATAAAAACCAATAAGTAGTTTTGCTTAAACAACATCAAGTATGTTTGAGCATCTATTTATGTTCCATGTACATGTGAGTAAATGTGCTTTTTTCTGCTTCTTCAGAAGACTTGGATTAAACTTGATTTATGCAGATTTATTATTTGACCTCTGAACGCGTTAGTTTTGCATTAAGTGATTTTTAATGGAGGGACGGAAATTCTCTCAGATTCTATTAAAAATATATTCATTTGTATTCTGAAGATGAACAAGTGTCATGCTTTTGGAATGTCACAAAGGTGAGTAAATGATGACAGAATTATTATTTATTAGTTGTATTGCACCAATGCACATTTACAGGATCATCTCTTCACTGTGACTGTTTTTTTTTTTTTTGCTCTTTTAATGTTTCGCAGAACTTTCACTCTGGGATCAACTGAGCTCATCCATTTATCTCCATGCAGTACAAGTCTTGTCAAAGGTCAGGCTCATTGCTAAAATCTTCTCCTGTGGTGTCACGGCATTAAATCTTGATTACGTGACAGCTAGCTGACAGTAACAAATGATTAGTTCGACACAACACAAATCATTCTTCTGTTCGTGTCATGTAGGAGATTGCTAGTTGGGCTTGAGGCCAAACTAGCCTTTTGAAAGATGACATACAATGAAGGACTGCGGTTGGTCGGGAATAACGTGTCATGGTAATTGAATTGCTTGATTATTATATTCCTGTTCAGTTCTGGATGGACTGTTACTGAGTTAAGAGAATGTTCTTGTGTGGCGATACAAAAACAAAACATGTTGTATTTTGACAGAAATATGTAAGTTTAGTCTTTAGTTAAAGTTTTGTCATGTATGGAAATACTAAGCTACTGGGGATGACATGACTTTTTCAGTGAATGTAGTTAAGATATTAAGAACATTAAGCGTTAATCATTGGCATCTTTTTGGCTCGAGACTTCCGGTCTCCTTCACTTAATTTTTAGATGTTAAAAACCATATCGTTATGCTGCAAACTGATATTTTCTTATTATATTCTTCATTTTATGTATAGTCCGCATTGCAGAATAAGGTTAATACGGTCTATGGTTAATATTAGGAGGCCTTATCTACTAGGTACTTACATCAAATAACAAGTGTAATGTACTTACTGTGTTCATACTGTATTGCACAACACTTAAGGTGCTATTGGGGTGGTATATGGGTATGGTTAGGTTTAACGGTTGGTTAAGATGTAAGAGACGGGTCAACAGTGTTATAAATGTAATTACAAAAATGTATTACAGAGATAATTTCATGCAGATATATAGGGTGATTTCGGGTCAATTGGGACACTTTTCCTTGGTCAACTCAATGGCAAAATGTGTGCCAAATCACCTGAATTCACCCCAATGTTTAAATATAAGAATTTAAAAGTAAATCTATTAAATATAAGCTTTACTTAATATTCTAAATATTTTTGGCATTGAAAAAAAAACAAAAACGTAAATCTTAAACAATACAATGTATTTTTTACACAAATTGCTCAAAATAAGTTGCATTTCCAAACAAAAATGAATTGTAATGAATTTTTATTTAATGCACTTTTAAAGTAAACCAATTATTATTTTATTTCTTACATTTTCAGTACGAGTAAGTTTAAGATTTAAAATGGGTCTACTTTCACTGTATTTCCAAATGCAAACCACACTTAGAAATGTGAACATCAACATTAGGACGAACACAAAAAAGCATCGCCTCTATTAATCACTCCAACAACCAACACTACCTGCATTCTCCATAAATGATTACTAGCACCAAATGCTTATTTTTTAATGTATTCTAATAGTTTGATCCATGAATAAACAACAGATAAGAATCCAGTAATAATTTAAAGAATGCCAGCAAGCTTGTAGTTTACCGCCACATTTATTATTTTGGGATAAAACAAACATGTACAAAAATTTAAAAGACAGAAGAGAGTAAACAACAAGGCCTGAGGTCCTAGCACAGGAGGTCATCGTGGATCTTCTTGAGGATTTTTGTCAGATAGTCCTTGGCTGGTTTAACTGATGATATGATCTCTTCGAGCTGATCCAACCTACAGAAGACAGCAAGAGCACAACGGTATAAAGTGCACAGTATTGGAGCTGTCGGGAAGATTTATATTTCCATGAATCATGGAGCACTTGTTGATGAATATATTGATAAATATACAGTTGAAGTCAAAATGGTTAGCCCATAGTATCAAGCGTTACCTGTATGTTGTAGCAAGGACATAAACAAGGATGTAAACAACGTGAAATGCTGTTTGGCACAGTTAACATTTTAGCTACAAATTCATATTTATCCGTCAAACACCTGTAAACACCCACAATCTTCACCAGCGCTTCAGTGTCTCTCTATGCAGCCACTTTTCCTGCATTATACATCTTAATTAACGAACTCGCAAAAGATACGTGAACGTTTCATATTACTTACACATGCTTATAACCCGAAAATATATAAAAGACACTTGTCAGATTTTATATTAGAGAGCAGGCTCTTCATTTTATGTCTGATTCAGGCTCAAACTGATACAGCTAAAGTGACACTGACCGACAGTATTTACACAATGGCAAAGCGCTTGCTAGTAGAGGCGTGACACTTCCTGGTGATGTGGAGCCGACCCACAAATCACGGCACATTATGTTAGCTGACCAATCAGAGCCTCTTGAGGGTGGGCCTTCGGAGGAATTAGGAAATATGATAGTCGTTTTCATGTTAGCTGAGTAGCACTATATAATTAAAGTAAGATATATGAAAAAAATAACATGATTTTTTTTTACAAATCAAGCATCAGCACACATTGCTTTGCAACCCATAAACACAACCAAGCCTTAAAAATACACTCTGGACCACCCCTTTGTTTTTGATTGTCTACAGAACAAACCATGTTATAAACGTTATAAAATGACTTGCCTAATTACTCTAACTTGCCTATTTAACCTAATTAATCCAGTTAAGTCTTTAAATTGCACTTTAAGCTGAACACTAGTATCTTGAAAAATATCTAGTAAAATATTATGTACTGTCATCATGGCAAAGATAAAAGAAATCAGTTATTAGAAACTATTATGTTTAGAAATGTGTTGAAAAAAAATTCTACTTACCGTTAAACAGAAACAAATATAGAGGGGGGCTAATAATTCAGGAGGGCTAATAATTCTGACTTCAACTGTATATGACTTATACAAAACTATTTTAAATATTCTCACTCTCAGAACCATTGACAATTACAACCTTAAGTATAAATGTGAAAATTGCTTTGTAGTGGAGAGCAACTTCTAGAGTTAAATCTTAAACAAATTAGCTGTTGCTTTAACATGTTGTACATTGAATGCTTTCTATGAAGGATTAGAGGCAGACTGCTGTTGTTTCACTAAACACTGCCTAGAGACTCCACAATATTTCTTTCTAATAACAATCCTGTCTAACGCAGGTGATTTCATCTTCACACAGGCGGCATTTAGACCCAGTGTGATCTGAAAATATGGATTGCTTTCAAACCTTGTGTTTCCCATGTGTTTTTTGAAGTCCTGTATGTGAAGTGGTCCAAAGGGATAGTCTGGCGTGACCGTCAGACTCAGCTCAAACTTTTCAAAAACTTTCAGACTTGAGAAGATGACGTGAACTCTGAAAGAGAGAGAAAAATAACAACAGATGCTTAGGGTTAATTAATCAGTCATTATGATTACAATCTCTCTTAAATGCAGGTGTGAATAGAAGGCTCGAGAAGAAGAGATGAACTTTTCCATTTGTTTGGGAGTTAGATCTATTAGGAAGGTTTTGTCATCCATACAAGTACCACAGCTCCACATGAGACATGTGTATGAGTAGTAAACGTTAGTACAGAAAAGATGGAACCAGTGGACAATAACAATGAATTTTTACTTTATTCCTACTCAAGTACATTTTTCTTGGATCTGTATGTTATATTAAAAAGCAAAATATAGCATTTTATATTAAAGTATATATCATAAAAAACATGAAGTCCCTTGTTATTCTGACCTAATATGATGCATGGGTTTAAAAAAAATAATAAAAATAAAAATAAAACATAACATTTTGACCAAAATAACACCAAATCTTGAATTGGATCTATGTGATTGCATTTGTTCTTGGTTAAAAACTGACTGATTCAAATCATCTGGTCAGAGCGAGTATCGAGTCAACTGGCTGATTCAAATCTGGTCAGAGCAAGTCTGCAGTCAACAACGGACTGAATCAAATCAACAACTGACTGCTTCAAATCATCTGGTCAGAGCGAATCTGCAGTCAACAACTGACTGCTTCAAATCATCTAGTCAAAGCGAATCTGCAGTCAACAACTGACTAAATCAAATCAACAACTGACTGATTCAAATCACCTGGTCAGAGCAAGTCTGCAGTCAACAACTGACTGATTTAAATCATCTGGTCAGAGAGAGTCTTGAGTCAACTGGCTGATTCAAATCATCTG